>PPMA02000046.1:0-85845 GCA_003707865.2 Komagataea pratensis
CTGGTGGTGCTGCTGTGCATCATCCGGGGAGCCTGAACGTATAAAGGGTGCGCAGTTTTTGAATTGATTTCCATTGTCTTTAATTGTCTTACTTTCAGCCGAACCAATCTATCGCGGATGTTCGATCTCTTAGCTGTAATGATATCAAACTGTGTTATGATTTGAGCAAACTTATTATTCTTGATTCGATGTTGCTGGTAAAGTCCAAGTATTGGAGATTTGAAAGAGTTTATCTCTTCAATATCAGACCAGATACGTTTATCTTTTATAATGTCAAAATGATCTAGGGGGCGCACTTTAGCATGGAAAAGCTGGTTTATCCTTACAATGAGTTACTAGAACTTTCAAGGTACGATGTCAGCCGGCAACCTTGTGTTCCATCTTTGGTTGTATTTGACTTCTCCCTAAGTGCATGTGAGTTTGGTTGATTATCGACATTTGATTACGAATACTGCATTTGAGAATCATCAGCTGCTATTAACAAAAATCAAAGAGCTCATGAAGACAGATGAATAAGTGCGTATGGTTTCAGCAGATGCATCTATATAATCGATTTTGTTAACTTAAGTATTATGCCCAATCAACATCTCAAACCTATCAAGTAGTGCTAGGAAAGCTCTTTTGCGTCATCAATGTGCGTACAGAATGTGCTTGTTACAGTTCACCTGAGCTACAGTGATAAACGAAGATTTTCAACCAAGAAGAGCACACGCCGACGTTTACCCTACTAGACTTCCGAAAGGTATACCGAATTCATAGAACCCACTAAAAATCCAAAACCAGCTCTTCAGGTGCATTTCTAGAGCCCTGATGAATCAAAGTCCCAACATTTCGTGCATCACCGGGCTATCAATACCCATACTATCAACGGCTCTATTGTTTGTTGGAGATAATTTTTTTTCAGAGCTCATTGCCTTGACCAGGGAGTCAACATGACTCCAATGATTCTTCATAACTTCCTAATATAGAAAGTTATTCGAGTCATTTTGGAAAATTTTTATTTTCATGTAGGGGAGTCAACGAGACTCAAGTTTCAACTGCTCAGTACCAGATTGAATAACTGGGTATAAATTCAGGTCAATTCCTTTCATTTCCATCCATGTCTGTTCTTCTTCTCACAGGCTAACTCACTATCCAGAATGGCCTCACTCAGATCAAAGGACGAAGTTCCTGTTGAGAAGATATCTGCCGTGTCTAAAGAATATGATTCCAACAGTTTGGAAGACGCACCTGAAAAAGAAGTGTCTCCATTCACAGAAGAAGAACAAGCCAGATTAAACAAAATCTACCTCAAGTTGGATATCCGTATCATTCCTGCCCTATGGTGTCTTTACTTCTTAACATCCTTTGGTTCCTCTGCCTACGGTAACACATTGACCATGAACACAGAAGCTGGTCATTCCTTGATTCAGACATTGCACTTGACTTCCCATGATATTTCAACTGCGTCTGCCCTATACTATGTTGGTTACATTATCTTTGATGTTCCAATGAACATCGCAATGACCAGATTGGCTCCACAGGCCTGGTTGGCACGTATTGTGTTCTCTGTTGGTTTGGTCTATATTTGTTACTCTACTTTACAAAACGCAAGTGGTATCATGGCAGTCAGAATGTTTAGTGGTATTTGTGGTGCTGGTACCTGGCCAGGTTTGAGTTACTATATCTCATTGTGGTATCCTCCTCATAGAATGACTAGAAGAATTGGTTATTATTTCACTGCTGCGCAAATCAGTGCTTCTGCTGCTGGTTTAGTCGCTGCGGGGTTCCAAAAGATGGATATGGTTAGAGGTTTAGAAGGCTGGAGATGGATGTATATTGTCTATGGTTCCGTTACTATCTTCGTTTCATTCTCACTATTGGTTTGGTTACCTGATGATCAAGAAAATAGAAAATCTATGTTCAAATTTATGGAACCATTAAAGAAATTAAACCGTCATCCATTGACTGAAGAGGAAAAAGAATTACACAGAAGAGATATGGAATTGTACAAAGTCAAGATCACTTGGGGCTGGAGAGATGTTTGGAATATTTTAATTGACGTAAGAGTCTGGCCATTGATTATGATGTACTTTGGTGTTGTTGGTACTGGTTTCGGTCTAGCTGTTTTCGGTACTACTTTGATCAGAGCAGTCTTGAATGTTTCCTCAATCAGTGTTTCGTTGTTATATGCACCAATCTGGTTGTTTGATCTGTCAGCTATTTTGTTGATTACTCCATTATCTGACTTATATAAGAGATACAGACCATTGATTTTTTCATGTTCTTGTGTTGTCATTATGGTTGGTTTAATAGTCTGTACATATGCTGGTCCAAAATGGTCAAGATATGGTGGGTTATTAATCGCTGGTTTTGGTTTAGGCCCTACTGTTCCTACATGTATGTCCATGACTGCTGATATTTTCAATAAGACACATGGTTCTATTGGTGTCGCTGTTTCTGCTGCCTTGGTTTCTGGTTTAGGTAACTTGGGTTCCGTTGTTTGTACCTATGCCCTTTATAGTGGTTGGCCAGCAGATAGAGCGAGACAGTTCAAATACTCCAACATGATGATGTTTATGATTTGTGGTGTTTCTATCATTGCTTCTGGATGTTCAGTCTTGTTGGGTAGATTTTTAGGTGATCATAAGAAGAAATAAGCGTATACATAGTATAATAATTAATTAATAATAGGACCGGTCTTGCTATTGGAATTGTAGTTCAGATCAGTCAAGTATATTAATCACTATCTAAGGTAAATTATGGTCTTTCAATTTCAACAGAGTCACCATTCTTTGCAGATGATTCCAGAGAAGCAGCAATAATAGCTAAATGATGGAATGCAGTTTCTGGTTTAGCTCTAATCAAACTCTTATCATGCTTAACAACTGATTCATAAAAGTTTTCAAATTCAGACGCAACAGCATCAACCTCTTCAAATTCAAAATAGTCTTCCTTTTGCTCACTAGCACCAGGACCAACTAAAGTTCTAATTGATCTTGGTTTAGCAGCAATGAATTCAAAAGTGATTGAACCATTGACACCGTATATTATGAAAGAACCATGTTTTTCAATCGCACCGAAGGCAGAACCATAAGTGAAAGTACCAATAACACCAGAATCTAATTTAGTTGTTGAAAACAAGATATCAACATCTCCTGATTCTTCCCTGACTTGTTTAGTTAATGCAGAGACTGATTTGACGGGACCTAAAACTTCAGTCAATAAAGCCAATTGATGAACACCACCATCAGATAAGAAACCACCAATGTGTTCTGGTTTTTGTCTCCATGAAGTAGCGAGGTACTTATTGGTGGAGTTGAAAGGACCAGTTGATCTGTAAGTGAATGAAACAACAGGACCGATCTTATCTAATCTTTCCTTAATTAAATCAACAGCTTTGAAGTAAACCCATTGTTCAGCAACAGCAATTGGAACATCAGTAGATCTGTCCAATTTGACTATCTTTCTTGCATCTTCTAAATTATGAGCAATTGGCTTTTCAACAATGATTGGTTTGTTGTTGTCAACAGCCTTCTGAATGGTTTCGAAATTGTATTTAACTGGTAATAAAGCATCCAAGAAATCGACATCTGGATCACTGACTATCGCATCAACAGAGTCATGAACATGATCTTCTTTGATACCAGCTTTTTTAGCAAATGCTTCGGCTTTGGCCTTTGTTCTGTTGAAAGCGGCAACTGGTTTGAAGTGTTCAGCATGGGACTGATAGTTTGGTAAATGTTGATCAGTTGCAAAGATACCAGTACCAATGATACCAACGTTAAGGACTTTATCGGACATACTCTTAGGAGTTGAGTGTTGTTGTTCTGTTAATTAGCTAAATTATAAAAATCTTAAAAGTACGGATCAGTTGAAGCCTTTATATATTCGTTAAAGCCAGAGTGTCGTCACTACAAGTGCAATTATTATATTCTTCGGTTCACAGAAGATCGAGAGTATTCGTAAGTTTTTCCGGATTGACACACCGTTCTCCGCAAATTGTGCAGATTTGCGAAAAAAGGCGTAATCTCTCTCACCAGTTGCGCCGGCGCAAAAGACGGAAGATTCAAGAACGTCATAGAGCTCAGAACAACGTCAGGAGAGCACTCTTCAACAGTCAATGATATTACCGGTAACTAATTGGCACTAAACCCATCGATAAATACTTTCCCAGGGTTTCTAGCTCGCTGAAACACAAAAGTGATCGAAATTCTGCCCAATTCCCTATTGTTCTCACGTGACCGGACTCAAAGTGTCACATTTTTAACTCTGTACACAGACACTGGAGAGTACGATATACTTTCCAGTGAAATCTAGATCATTTCGTTGCTTTTGCTGAAGAACAGTATTGATTCATTGATCGATTTGAAGGTTGAATTTTGATCTAACTCCGTGTTCTGCCTTTCGTCGCAGAAGCTGCTTTTCAAAGCCAGCATTGTTCGGTGATGCAATTGTTGGGTCCTTGTTTAGCAAATCGTGCCCTTTCGATCTATATCTACTGCCAGTTTATTTATATTTACACAACATACCCCAAGAATCGAATCAAGAAATACTGGTAACTGTGCGTCTCTCAATGGTGTCAACCAGACAAAGCCCGCATTTATTTTTTTTGCTCAGGTTGATGACGTTCGTTCTTTCTTCCGCTTGATGTATATTGATTAAACAGCAAACTAGCGTTACGTTAAATATTAGAGTTCAGCAACGTTTCTTCTGGAACTTTTCTCGCCTTTTCACTATGGCACAGGAGATATTTATTTTATCACACCACCGAAAAGGGACAATAGCATGCACCCCATATCTTATCTGCAGCAACCAGTGCAAAAGGGGCACGTATAATACTATAAAGCCTTCTTCCATCGCTGATTTGATCTTCTTTCACTCTCTTCTGCCAGCATAAACCGTCTGCCTTTACACAATACCACTCACTCGCATGTCGCAAATATCCACCATGACAGCCAACCTTGACAGATTCAACACTCCGCAGTCAACAGGCTCTCGGTTTGAGATCGAATACGACTTCAGGGACGCGAACAAAGTGCTCAACAACGTCCAGTTCTTCAACAGGCCTTTGACTGCCCGTTTAAGACACTTCAAAGGACCACATCCACGTACACTATCACAGCCAGTGTCGCCTTTTGACGATGTTGTTCCTCAATACGCAAAGACCTTCCACAACCTGGAATCAGCCACTGTTTCTGATGAGAGTGGCGACGAAGAAGATGATGAGGTGGAAGAAGAAGGTTTTGAATCATTCCTAGAGCATGCCAAAGCAGGTCCAGATCCGCTCCATAATCTATACAATACACACAAGCCATATCCCCCAGCTTTCAACAGGTCGGTATCCATGCCGGTTCTAAAATCCAGAGAACGCCTTGCCACTTTCACATCACGCAAACCAAGCGTTAATAACATGAAATCAAGTCGGGAATCATCTCACAGAAGCTCGTTCTTCTGTAATTGCAAGCATCAATCTAATAGAAAGAACAGTGTCAGTTGCAGAAACAGTATTGTTACCATTGATGATTATGCAAGTGACTTAAGAAATAATTCTAATGTTGAGTATAGATCTGATGAAAGTTCCAGTTATGATACCGGTGATGAGAGATTTGGTTCTGAACGCTGTAAGAGACATCATCATAGACGTGGTTCTGTTGCTATCAAATTCAATGAACCTGAAGTTGTCTCAAAGGAAGAAATCATTGATAAGAGTTTGAGGGACTCATTAAGGAACTTTGAACTTCTGTAATTGAAAAGAATTTTATCATATTCATTGTTACTCACATCTTTTGCAGCACACTACATTTATTAGCATTTCAATTTTACTGTTTTTCATTTCATAGCTACATTTTCACATGTTTTCAATATCATTTTATTCATGGATATTATAAACTCTTTTCATCAACAACATAAATCATTAATACACTCATTGCAACAAAAACATAACCATAAAACCCAAAACACCAAGAACGTATACCATCATAAAGGAAAGATTGATATATACACAACATAACTAACACATAAGGAAGGATAAATGAACGGAGGTTAAACCATTCATTTCAAGGATACCATATAGAAATTAGGACCCACATCGCTATAAACAAGTTTGAATAAACAGCTGGATTAATTTAGTACAAGACTCAAGCCGTAGTTTGATCTCATCTTCTAACATCGATCCTATCAAGAACCTTTACGGCACCGTCAACGGGATCTTGATGCAAAACAATGACTTTCGACTTTGAAGGATCAGGTTCTGTACTTTCTCCTGGGCGTTGTGTAGTTGGGTGTATTGTTGGGAACTGTTTAATGGTAGATGTGGCTCTTGTTTGATGGTTGGATAATGAATTCGTGGTATGTCTGTTGTTATGCTCAACATGATGACCTTCACCGTGGAAGCTAGCATGATTAGAACTTGGTTTTTCCTCCTTGGAAATGGAGTCGACAACTTTGGAATCCATTGAATTGTCGATATATTCCTTTCTACCATTGTTGATATGTCCTTTTGATAGTTTATTGTTGTTAGAATCTATGTTGAATAATCCCTCACTGTTCTGATATTGCACCAATTTGGCAAATGCATCGTCGTGTGAATGGGTGGTGAACTGCAGGACAGAAAGAACAACAACTGAAGCAACAATAATTGCCGCAATGACGATTCTGAACTTGTAATTGTCCAAAAGCTTGATCTTCTTGTGATCTTTCTTGTCTTTGTATAGCATTCTTTGTGGTTTACGATTACCGGTATTTGTGACAGAAACCGAGGAAGAACAATGGATATGAGGGTGGAGTAGAGGATATGTGTTGCTGGAACTTGTAAATAGAAAGGGAGCCGCACGGGAAGCTATTTGAAAGTGATTCTGACGAAATAACACGATCAAACGGAACGAGAAAGAGTTTGGAACCAATAACAAAAAAAAGGTGACATCTCGATAACGGCTTTTTAGTGCGTGATCTAGTCCGGATAACAGATTGGTCTTCCTTCCATTGAATACCCCATTGGGAAACTGTAAAGACTGCGCTTTATTGTAGCTCCAAAAGCGGGAATAATCGCGCGATCTCGGAAATTAAAAGTAAACAAACTAGGCTTGTATTTTGTAACTAACAAATCATCAAATCCTTAACGACTCCTAACAACTAAAGCAGAATTTCATCGATTTGAAAGACACACGCACCACAATGGGGAAGCTACACAACGTTTCCTATGAGATTGACTACCCTGTCTACGGTGCAAAGTTTCTCAATGACAGGACTTTATTAGTAACTGGAGGTGACAGCAAATCAGTTAACAGATTGACTGCGTTGTCAATAAACCTCACCAAGAAGAAGAAGCCAATCAAGAAATTCAGAGAGTTGAAACTAAATGATACGAACGATCCACCAACTGCACTTGATGCTAATAATAATGTGATTTTGTTAGGTTGTAATGAAGGTGAAGAATCAATTCAAAGTGGTCATAATCATAACTTGCAAAAGTTCCTATACCATAATGAACATTTGAAGTATATCACTTCCACGTCGTTGGAGACTCCAGTTTTCAACAATTTACAATATCAGAAATTGGTCACATTGAGTCATGATGCTTCAATTGCTGCTATTGCTTCGTCAAAAGTCCCAACTATTATTCATATTTTAGATCCAATTAACTTGATAGTCAAGTATGAAATTGAAACCAATAATGAAGTTATAGATCTGGATATTTCTCCAGATGGGAAGTCATTGATTTATATCACTAATCAGACAGTGGATGTTATTTCAATCGTTACTGGTCGTTCATTACAACGTCGTACTGATTTCAAAGATTCAACATTAGACAAGATCAAGTTCATCAGTAATAACAACATCGTGTTAGCATTGAGTCTGAAAACTGGCGGTGTTCAATTGAATACAATATCATTGAAGAACAAACTTAAAACAATCAAGGAGAAAATTGTTGATAAAAAGGCCAAATCAATCACATCAATTGATGTTAATGAGAAAAATGGTGTTATTGCATTCGCAACAAATGAAGATTCATTAGTCCTTGTCAACATTCAATCATTGAAACACTTGAAGACATACTCAAATTTGCATAAATTATCAATCACCAAAATCACATTCTCACCAAATGGTCAATTCTTAGCAAGTGTAAGCTCTGGACAAACTGTCAATATTACTGAAATTCCTGATTCTTTAGGTATTGAAACTCACAAGATTTATTACTTTTTCCTAAGATCATTCCAGATCCTTATCTTGGCTATTGTTGCACAAGTTAGTTGGACATATTATCACAAATATCAATCAAAGCCAGCAGATGTTGATTATTTCTCAATGCATCAAAGAACGCTAAGCCCTGAAGATTTATCATATGAAACGACTACTGAAGGTAACTATGTTGACTTGATCGGGTCCAAGATCAAAAGCATCTACAGTAATGTTATCAAAGAAGGCACAACTATAGAAGAGTTGATCGATATTCAAACTGAGGAATTCACAGCTGCGATCACCACAAGTGCATCCACCATTGAATTAAGATCAACCATAGAACCTCCAGTCACTACACAAGTCATTGCATCAGCCACACCAGCTACAATCACTACGCAATCAGTGTTACAGCCATCATCCCAAGTCACCGTCATTGAGCCCCCATCCTCTTCATCAACCACGAAGAAAAGGGTAAAAAAGGTCAAGAAGGTCAAGAAGAAGAAGACAAAGAAGCCTAAATCATCAACGTTATTACCTTCTGAATCTGAATCTCAGGTTGAACCATCCACCACTCATTCAGCTGAAACCACAACGACTGTTGTTACTCCAAGGAAGACCCTATCATCACGTTCACATAAGTCTAATCATCATAAATCCAAGCCATCCACCAGGGTTAGTAGACCTGAATCAAAATCAGAGACCACAGCCACTAAACTCGTAAGAAGAAAATACAGAACCATTCCACCGAAACCTGTTAAGACATCAGTTATTAAAAACCCTGTTGTTGAAGAGCCTACTGTTCTGGAACAGGTCGATGTTTCTACCACAACCACTGTTGAAGAAACTGAAACTGTTCAAGCGGAAACTCACGGGGCTGAAGAATATGTTGAGGAACCAGTTGAAGTCCCAGTTTTTAGTGAAGAAGAAGAGAAATTGACCGATGTTGAAAAGGCTCAAGAAGTTGAAGAACCTGAAGAACTTGTTACTGAAGAAGAAGTCGCTTCAGAGGAAGAAGTTGAAACATCAGCTAGTGAAGAAGAGGTCGCTGAAACTTCTGAACAAGGACAGGAAGCAGCTGGACAAATCATTGATCAAGTTGAAGAGACTGATGTTGAAAAGGATGTCAATGAAGAAGTCAATGAAGAAGTTAATGAAGAGATTCATATTGAATTTGAAGAAGAATCTGAAGTCGACGAGTTTGAAATTGAAGAATCTACTGACGGAGAAGAATCTGATAATGTTGAAGTTTCTGAGTATGAGGAATCTGAACCTGAAGTAGTACAAGTTGAACTCGATGCAGATGTTGAAACTGAACCTGAAGAAATTCCTGATGAAACTGAAATCATTCAGTTGGTCGAAGAGCGCAATAAAAGACAGAATGAAATTCTTGATCGGGAACAACCTGTTGAGGAAGAATTAGAGCAAGATGATAATCAAGCTGTCGAAACTGATGAAGAGTTGTCTAATTCTGAAACAGAATCTGAGTCTGAAGAAGATCAAGGACTCAAATCAGAGGATGAATCCACAGAGGAAGTTACTGATGAAATTGTGGAGGAAGAACAAGCAGAAGAAGAAATTGTTGAAGCTACTCCAGAAGCTGAAGATACTCGAGAACATGAAGAATTTGAAAACGTTGAAACTTCTGACGTTGAAGGCGAAGCTGCATATGAAGAAGAACTACCAGAATATGAAATCAATTTAGATGACTACAAGAGAACTCGAGGAGACGAAGACGCGGTCATTGGTCTTGATCTTGATGAAGAAGCTATTGAATCATTGGAAATCAAAAAAGAATATGACTCTGATAATATTGATGATGGTGAATTAGCTGATGATGAGGAACCGGAGACTGAGGATGAGTCTGATGATAATGTGAGTGATGTCGAAGAACCTGATACTGAAGAAGAAGCCTCTGAGGGGGAAACTGAAAGTGAGACCGAAGATGAGGTCGATGAGACCATCGTTGAAGAGGTTACTGAAACTGAAACTGAGTCTAAAGCTAAAGCTACAGAAGAGCCAGATGTTGTTGAACTTCCTGATGAAACCGAAGATGTTGAAGAAGCCCCAGCGGGTGTAATCAAAGAAGAAATTTCTGACAATGAAGGTGAAGAATTATCAGAAACAGAGGAGTTTGGTAGCTCTACTGATGGAGAATTTGAAGAAGATGAAGAAACAGTCACTGAATCAGAATTTGTCGAAGATGAAAGTGAAACAGAAGAACATGACAGAAATGATGAATACGTTGATGCTGTTGAATCCGAAGAAATTGAAAGCGATGAGGAATTTGTTGATGCTGTTGAAGAGGAGGAAGAAGCGCAATCAGAAGAGATTGAGACGGATGAAGGTGAAGAAGAATCAGAGACTGAAGAATATGAAGAAGAGAATTCGCATGATGAGCTCTGATCGGGATGCTATGTACGATTAACTAACCTGTTTATAATCTGGATCAATGCATGAATTAACTAATCTGACCCGTAACTACAAACAATAATAATTTATTACAATCATTAATTGAACTAGTATACAAAATCAGCAAAATAATACATCATATAGCAAAAAAACCAAACATAATCAAAAAGCAAATAGTCTTTAAATTCATTTCTCACATTCTTCATAGAAATCATCAGTAGTGTTCATACTCTCTTTGATCTCTTCCAATAACCCGTCAAGGTTCATATTCAAACCCTTGATGTTGTTCTTCAAGTTGCACTTAGCAGGAGTATCTTCAGTCAAATCAGTATCCATTTCAGCTTCACTAATAGAATCGCGCATTGTTGAGCTCTCATCATTATGGGAAAACTGTGAAGAATTACCAATGAAACTTCCACGATTCTGATCAATCGTGTCACTCAATGAATTGTTAGCTGAGACGGCTTGAGTCTTCTGTGAGTCTGATTTGGATTGGGAACGAGCAACTGATGTGGAACTCTTTCTTTCTCTAAGTGACTTGGGGGTGTATGGAATCTCAGGAATCTCAGCAGGATTCATAATGGACAATCGGGAGTTGGCATGGGGATCAGTGGATGTGGCTTGAGCAACAGCGGAGATGGCAATGGCAGAATCGTCGTTGATAAAAGCTAATGAATTGGATGATTCAGAACTTGAGATCTTCTTCAAGTCTTTCTCTTTCTTCCCACTACCAAAGAATGAAAACTTAGGAAATGATTGGGCAATTGGAGAAGTGGCCGATTGGACAGTGGATTTGATAATTTTGGAAGATGAAACAAGATTCACTGAACTAAGGTTAATCTTGGAGAATCTCTTGACTGGTGAGGAAGTGAATGGTGAGTTAGATGGGAAATTCTCAGTGGCGGAAGCAGGTGGGGTCTCAAAGTGAGAAGTTGAAGTTTTTCCAATTGGTGGAAGTGAAGCTTCAATGGATGGTGGATCTGAACGGTTGGTGCTGATGGAGGATTCTCTTTCGAGAGTCGATGGTTCAATCATACCAGATGATGCTGCACCTAGTGGTGTGTCTTCTGCGAAATCAGTGAATTCATCTCTACTTTTGAAAGCAGTATTGGTCGAGATTGTTGATGGAGATTCGACTGCTCTCAACATAGGTTGAACAGGGACTTCCAAGATCTGTTCTCTGATATCTTCTTCTTGCTCTTCTTCTTCATCATCAACTTGCTCAAGTTCATCAGATTCTTTCTTGGCTTCTTCAAGACCGGAACGAGGTGGTGAATTCTTGAGCTCATGATAAGGATGACTTGACACTCTTTTCTCCTTTCTGGAAGTATCAATTTGAGGAACAAACGGTTTCTGTAGACCATTACCAGTAGCAGTAGTAGCAATTGTGTGAGCATCAGAGTAAATGGACGATGCCTGTCTGGAATGTTGCTTGATATCAGTAGGCTTATCAAAATCACTAATGATGGCACGTAATTCAGCATGGTCATCAAGACTCAATCCATCAAATTCAGAAACTAATGAGTTGTCATGAACAGAATTCTTCACTAATGGAGGCGGTAAAAAACTGTCTTTGTTCTTGTTCGAAGGAGTATCATAATCAGAACTGAAACCACCAGTGATTTGGGTAGTTGGAGTAGTGATTCTTTGATTTGGGATCATTGGAGCAGGTAAAGGTTTCAAAGTGTTCAATGAGCTCTTACCATTGTTGGCTGGTAACTTCTCAGAGTCAACTTCATTCAAACCATTGGCTTTAGCTAATTCTTTCTCAAAGCTGGAGATGTTGTTCAACTTAGATGGGGATGAAATTCTCTTCAAATCTTTAGATCTTGGTGATTTTCTCTTCTTTGGAGAATTGGATTTCTTCTTTGGACTGCAGAATATGTTCTTTGATTTGGATTCCTCATCATCTTTCAGTGAACCACCTAATTCCTTCGCCTTCTGAGAATCAACATCAAGATTAGGTGTCAGGTATCTGTTATTTGTGGAGATCTTGTTGTTAGAGGAAATGATCAACCAATCACAATCACCAATAGTCTTAGTCAACTTCACAACAATAGTGTTTGTCAAGAAACCTAAGAATGTCTCATATTTCCAGGAATTGATAAACCATTCAGTGATTTCCAATTTAGAAATTCTGACTGGTAATTTGTCAACAGTTTCTAAGTTTGAACTGAAGTTGAAATTGATAGTATCATTCAAGAATGTGTCTGAATTATTGTTTTTGGATTGATTACCAGATTCAAAACCATAACGACTGAACTCATTGATGAAAGTGGAAACGAACTCCTTGTTCTCGAACAAAGTTGGATTGTTCTTCAAGTTGGATCTCATATCACTGATTTCATCATTAATTTTGAAATCATCAAAATTTAAAGTCTTATCAAATTTCAACAGGTAATTCTTGGACGATTTGGAGAAGAAGTTGTCAATGATCTTATGTGGGTTGATCTCAAACTTATCCAAGAACTTGTTTTCAAATTTAGTGAATGAATGGTTTGAAGAGTAGATTCTTGATGTTGAATTTGATGCATTGGCAATCAATTTGAAGTAGTTAACATTACCAGAATTCAATTGTTCATCATCATTTGGGATAGTCAACGTCAAAGCTTTCTGACTTAGTGGTTTGTGGTCAGCAGGTGGGTATTGATCAATCTTGAAGAAGTCAAACAATGTTCTGAATTCAACAGCTGATGGTTTTCTGGACAAGGATCTTAAATATGCAATGAAAATGGTATAGAATGAGGTACCTCTCTTGTGGTAAAACTTATGAAGAACGCTCAAATCATCAGTACCAGAATTATAATCTGGATTGTATTCATCTCTGTTGAAACAAATCTGACCAGCAGAAAAGATCAAGTCAACTGAATTGTTCAAATCAAGGAAGTAATCATTGTTGAAGATACTCAAGAAGATCTCGAGAAATTCAAACAATATACAGGAATGATTATAAGATGGCAAAAATATTGGTAAATCATCATAGAAACTCTGATAATTCTTGAATTGGTTGATTGTTTCATCATTCTTGTAAAAGTCTTTGAACGACTTCCATGGTATTATAGCACCTGGTAACAGACTCCAGATAATTCTCAAAGCTAACATCAAAGTCAAGAATTTTGCTGGTTGGATGATGGCTTCTAACTTAGAACCAGTATATGAACAACCTTCAAATGGAAACATCTTCACGATGAACTCATTGGCAACTAAAATATCATTGTCATTGAATTGATTCAAGCTTGGCTTGAAGATCTCAGTCAATTTGTGTTTGGATTTCGTTTCACCCTTCCTAGTACCACTGTATCTCTTCTTCAATTCTTTTGTTAAGTAATGAACAACGGTTCTAGCAGAATTGTGATTGATACCATTTTCACCTTTGAAGATGTTGAAATTCTGCTTGAGTAAAGAGCAATTGTTGAACTTTTCATAATCATAGATATAGAAGAACTCTGATCTAAGTCTGTTATTTTTGGCTTCAATAACCAAGTCCAAATGGTTGAAGTCTCTCTGATCCACCACATTGATCGCTTTCCCTAGCGATCTTTCAGCAGTGGTTTCCAGTTTGAGGTAAGCATCTTGTTCCCTCATGGCGTGTTCTGGCGTATTTATAAAATGAGTGTGATGATCTGTGGAATGTGCAAGGATCAGGGGAGGTGAGTGACGGATCGCAAATATTATATATCTGACTAAATCGATTTCTGATGTGTAAGATTCTGTTTTGAGTTTGTTTTAAAAGTAAATTAGTGAGCGCGTGAAATGTAATTTGCATTAATGTTTTCAAAATAATGAAATGATGTTCTCTTATTTCGTTTCATATCCCGAATTCAGATCTGAAACAATAACAATCTTCAGAACCGTTTCAAACGAAAACTTGTGACGAAAAAGTATCTTAAACCACCCAAAAAGACACGAGAATTACGCTTGAATATGCTAGAGTTCCCTGTTAATCTCTCCATCTTGTTGACTACAAATCCCAACAGTGAACACACACGCGAAGTCGTTTCAGGCCAAAACGCGCTTTGAGTTCCAACAACTTCCAGCCAAAGTTTCAACCGCGCATCAAAACAAAATTTGTATGCGAGTTTATGCAAGGGGTTGCCACGGTCCCGTGAGTGGTCATGTGATTTAAGGTTATGAGGCGCATGACCGGTTTTCCTTTTCTTTTTTTCAACCTCTGAATTTTTTTTGAGAAATCCAGGAATCTCTTTTTGTGTCACTTTGTTGTGAACTCATAGTTGGAGTTTGTTACAAAATGGTGGATTATGTTGGGAAGTTAGTCCTTGCCCCTATGGTTAGAGCTGGTGAGCTGCCTACCAGGCTTTTGGCCTTGAGATATGGTGCTGATTTGGTATGGAGTCCAGAAATCATTGATAGAAAGATCTTGACCTGTGAAAGAATAGAGAATAAGAATCTAGGGACTATTGATTTCTTGTCAAAGGGTAAGACCAAGATCCCGGGTGTTACCAACTTGGTGTTTAGAACTGATAGAAAGATAGAACAAAATAAGTTGATCTTTCAAATGGGTACTTCAAATTCAGAAATTGCAGTCCAAGCTGCCAAGTTGATCATCAATGACGTTGATGGTATTGATATCAATGCAGGTTGTCCAAAACACTTCTCTATTCATGCTGGTATGGGTGCTGCTTTATTGAGGACTCCTGATCTATTGGTCGAGATTTTGGAAAAGTTAGTTGAACAAGTTGGTAAACCAAATAATAAGCCAATTAGTGTCAAAATTAGATTATTACCTGAAGAAGAAGATGCATTGAATTTGATCAGTAGATTAGTTCAGACCGGTATCTCAAACTTGACTGTTCATTGCAGAACTCAACTCATGAGAAACAGAGAAACTCCAATCAGATTCTATTTCCACAAAATAAAGAAGATCTGTGATCAACACAAAGTGTCACTAATAGTAAATGGTGCTTTAGAGAACAGGGAAGATTTCGAGAAGCTAAAGCAGAAATGGGTTGAGTCATCAGAATTTGATGAGATTGTCGAAACTGAAAAGAATGAAGTTGATCAAGAAACTTTCTGGAAAGATAAAACTGCTAAGGTTAATGAAATTGGCGGTATGATCGCGACCGAAGCCGAAATCAACCCAACCTGTTTCGCATCAAAACCATTACACTGGGTCGCTGGTATCAAAGAATATACTGATATCGCTGAATCTTATGATAATTTTGTTGGTAATACCAAGTACATGTTGACCAGAATGATTCCAGGTAAAAGTTTTTTCTACCAAATCATCGCAAGATCAAAAACATACGAAGAATTTAAAAAAAAGTTCCAAATGTTGAATGAAGACGGTACTAAGAAAGAAGAAGAGAAGAAAGAAGAGCCAAAACTAGTCAAAGCTGACAAAACTAATGAGAAAAAGCATAAACTAGTCAACGATGAATCGGAAACTGTCAAGAAGCAACAAGTTGAACCAATTGCATCATAGAGAAATAGACAGTTTCTCAAATTTCATCACCACTTTGTAAACATCTACAATTTTATCGTTGTCAGTATATAGTAGCATGGATTTCTTTCATTATATAATGTAACATTCTCCAAGATGGGATAATCAAAATATGTACAGAGTTGGAAAATTAAGAACAAAAATCGTGTAGGCAACAAAGAGCAAGACACCAATAGAATCCACAAAGCAAGGACCAGAAGACAAAATGTAACTAACAATAAAACATCACATATAATCACATAACCTCTTTCCTCTTCTTAAACAAAAATAAAAACAAACAGAACATCTCATCTAACAATGGAACACAACCTATAGTCCCAGGTAAAAAAAAAAGAAACTAATGACATGATTTCGTTCATCTTTTCCCCCATTCTTCTTCCTAACTGTATATATGTGTAATAAGTGTGATAATAAAGCCATAAATCATTAAAAAATTATCATTAATAGAGTCTTATGATAATAAAGATTTAACACCACACCATGCGGCAGCAGCACCGGCCATCAAAGCTGATGAGTAACCAGCTGGTTTCAAACCTTTGGTGGATTTGAACAACGCACCTGCTAATGCACCTGCGACGATGGAGTTGGCAGAATCATGTTTACCTCTTATGCTATCAAAAGAACTGTTGATCAAGTTGTAAGTTATTGCTAACGCACCCGCAGAGTTACCCAAGAAGGGACCTCTTCTGGTGATGCGATTAAGAATGGTGTTTAATTTCAATTTACCTGATGAGTTGGCTGGCAAGTTTCTTAGACCTTCAAAGAAACCGTAAGTACCACCAGTACCTAAAGCGATTAGGTAGACAGCACCAGTACCGTAACATAAATCATCGGTCCAACCTCTTGATGGGATCAAACCCTGAGCACCTTCCACAGAAGTCAAAGTCTCGTCTTCCAAGTCCAAATATTCAACACCTTTCTCCAAACCAGCCAAAGGGTGCAATCTCTGGGTATCCAAACCACCTGGAGTCGATATGACTGATGAGATGTCAGTGATGGTGTTTGGATCGAACCCAAGGCTGTTTTCGGCCTTAGCAGGCTGTTCCTCCTTCTTGGAGCTTCCAAATAACCAGGACATATGCTCTATTTTATTAATTGGGTAACCAGGAACGCTAAAGTGTGTGAAACCACAGAATCAGTAGTTAATGGAGGCCAAATTGAGGTTTTTGTCCATTGATTTTTCATCGAAGTTTTCAAATTTTTTCTGAAGGCTTCGCGAATTATTTTTGTCATTTCGCAGAGAGTGGCCACAACATGTTACCCGGTGTTATTTATCCGCTTCCCTTTATCCGGATGTTTTGATAGGAAAATCGACTTGAATCTGCTTTAATACTTGTCACTTTTAATAAAACTTATCACCAATTTACCACCTCACAATGGACTCAGTACCGGAAGTGCAGCAACTGGGCTCAATACAGAAACAGCTCCTTACAAACTTCTACCAAGTCACCGATTTGAGCAAGGATCAGACCTTGAAATCCACAATATCAAACCTCATAGAACAATACCGTCAAGGGCTAGACTCGATCAAAACCAAGATCCAATTCAGATACGGCATAGATTTCGACAATCACAAGTTGCAGAGCTCCACATATGATGATCTGATACCACTTGTCGTCACATATCATAAATCCAATGAGTTCTTGACTAATTTCAAGAAGAGTTTGATAAAGAAGCAATATGATCTCAAAAATAGCTACAAAGAGTCCTTTCAAGAAGCAAAGATCGCCAAATACACGTTCAATGACGAAGAATACACAGAAACTGCATCACAAACTGAGAAGCGTATCAAAAACGCAGAAGACTTGTCGCCAGATGCCAAAATCATGACAACTACAAAGAAAATTACATCAAAATTAATCCAGTCCAGTCAAATCTTACAATCCTCATTAGTTCAATCACAACTAAACTTGCAGGAGCTAACTATACAAAATGATGCCTTGACAGACTTGGGTGACAAATATACGTTCTTGAAAGGTGTTTTGGAGAAATCAGACAGCTTCATCAACGATATCAAACTATCCACTGAGAAAGAAAAGAGAAGGATGTATTACGCATTAGGATTCTTTGCATTATGTGTTGTTTATGTGCTGTACAATAGGTTATTCAAATTATTCGTCAAGATCCTGTTCTATATGGTCAAGATGGTGTTAGGTGTGTTTGGTTTATTCAAGAGCAGACAGCCAGTTATCGTCGAACATATTGAAATCAGTCCAACCTTGGTTGATGATGGTCAAGGTGAGATCATATATGATACCGTAGTGAATGTTGTTGATGATGCTGAAAGCATGGGTGTTGTTATCGAGAGTGCTATTTATGAAGAAGTTGAAGGCGATGAGCTTGATACAGATACAGCATTTGAGAGGATTGTGGATGAGTTGTAGTTTGTTTAGGATGCTAATTGTAATAGTTTTCTATACTGATCGTAGAATCAGTCAAAAAGACCTTTGGCTTTTGCAACGTTCTGAGTAGGACCTAATTCATCATCACCAACATCTTGATATTTTTGACGTTTGTTCATCTTTTGAATGTACTCTTCTCTCATCTCCTTGATTAGGTCTTTAGAGTTATTCGCCTTCAGTTCAATATCATCATTATCATCCCACCCAATGTATTGCTCGTTGTTATCAAAGTTGTACTCAGGCGTGACTGTTTCTCTCAGTTCATCCATGGGCAAATCGGGAACATAATCCTCATCTGCAACGAACAGAGCTTCTTTTTCTTTAGCAGGCTTCTTGGTTTTCTTCTTTTCAATCCTTTCTTTATTGACATTGACATTGTCTTTGAATAACTTGGTGGCTTTCGTACCCACATTATTAGGAATATGTTCATCAGAATCTGTTATCTGAACAAACTGGATCTTGCAATTCATCTTAATCATCTCGAATAGTATTGGATCACCAGAACTTTTAAACCAAATCCCAATGATTTCATTATTCAGGCCTAAGTTTAGGAAATTCTTGAAGTCTTTCAATCTGAATATTATCTTCTTATCTTCTCCTTGAGCATTCGCCAACTTATAATCAATCAGTTCCTCCACTCTAAAACAAATATTGGTGGCCATTGTTTGTTTCAGAAAATTCTCTTCTTTATTATTAATCTTCTTCGTATAACCGGTCATACTGAACTTCTTAGAGTTAACCTCGATCTTGAAATCTTCTGTATTTGAATTCACATTGTCTAAGAATCCCTTCAATATACCGGCACTGATGCTCAAATAATTGATCTCCTCGATCTCTCCACTTTCTTCATCTTCCACGTTTCCGTACTGTCTCTGTAATAACCTCGACAGTGCAGCTTTGTAGTCTCTTGACACATTCAACTTCTCATCTTTAAATGGCACATAAAATGGATTATACTCTTTCCTTATCAAATTAGCATTCTTGATCTCAATCTTCATCTGATTGTCATTTCCACTATCAACATTAATTACCATCTTATAACTAGCCACACCTGGATCATATTTGAACAACATCCCTACTAACCTTGACCTCACAAGAAACGAATAACTTATACTTGTCTCTCTATCTGAATCATCGCCATTCTCAACAACGACACCCTCGTCATCAAACCCATCGCTCTTGAAATCGAACGTACCAAAGAAGTCCTTATCTATGGTCACTTCTCCATACGACGTTCTCAAACTGTTGAACACTGAAAGTTTTAAATTTTTGTCAGTTATCGTGAACTTAATCTCTTCCGAATTATTAAACTGGTTAAGTGAGCTGATGATCCTACAGAAAAACGATCTGCTTTCTGAATCTTCTATTGTGGCAGAAAAAGACATTCTGAAGCATATCAATGAATAACAAACGACTGCGGATTTGTCTGGTTTGTGTTGAACACTCATTCAAATCAAAACAATTAATATGTTCATGTTTACTTTCCACGCGTTTCAGGAGTGCGCAAACCGGAAAATCTACAATACGAAAACATTAAGATCTATAACTCCTTTTTTTCATTATTTGCGGTTAACATAACCTTCATTTATCAGATGTATAGACTGTAAATATACTTTCAGTGATTCAATCACTCTTCAGTTTCATTATCCTCTTTAACAACCTTCGCTTTCTTCTTTTTCTTTGGTTTTTCAATGGCATTTCCTTCAGCATCATACGCAACCTTCTTCGGTTTCTTTGATGCTTCCTTCTTCTTCTTTTTCTTTCTCACAACAACAACTCCTCCCTCTTCACCAACTTCCTCAGACTTCTTCGCATCAACTTGTTTCAATGATGTAGCCTGTAGCTGGGCTCTGAGTTTAGCAACCTCGTACGATCCATCATCACCTTCATCAACAGGTTGGTTGATATCAAAGTTATCCAGTCTTGAAGAGTCAATGGTTAGTAGTTTCTTCTTTCTGTTAGATTTACCTTTAGAGGATGATTGTTGATCCTGCTGTGTATCGACACTAGCAGCATCATCGGTCCCTAATACCTCATCTGACAAAATAAGAACTTTCTCCCTCTTCTTTGGATGTTTAGCACTCTTCTTTCTCTCAGCTTTGTCTTCAACTTGAATAGTTGGTGTGATTGATCTAGGGGTGAATGAATGTTTACTTCCATCTGAACTTTTTCCTCTGGTGTTAGGCAAGACAGAAGCGGAATCATTTGATAGATAGTATGGATCATCTTTCAGTTTCTCTTGTCTTTCCCTTTTACGTGCTTCAATTTCCAAAGTGATTGATTCGTCATCTTCTTTCAATTCAATCATATCTGTTTTATCAGTGATGGTTCCATGATCTTCATACAGTTGTTCTTCAAATTCTTCATTCATTTCATCATCTTCATCATCAGAATTTTCTAAATCAACAAACAGTCCTTCATTTATAACAGTGTCTAAGTCCAGATCAGCTGGGATTGGAATCTTTCTTTGTGAGCCTGATGAAATTGGATTCAATTCCCAAGAGTTGAATAACGATGGTAATGCATTGGTTAATAATAATGGCGCTTCAATTGCAGCTGGATCATGTTCTTCAATTGATTCAAGAATTAATTTTAAAAACTCAGTAAATTCCATTGATCTTTCTTGGATTTCAAAGAATTTGGAACTTGATAATTTGTTCAAGAATTTCAAAATGAGATTGGTTAATTCTTCAATGTCATTTTTCTTGTATGCATCCCAACTAGCTTCCCTGTTGATGAAATTGCTATAGATCTTAATAACTGCAGGAATGAAAATCTTCAATATTTCAGGATCCAATTTCAACAGTTTTAATTCATTACATCCATCAATTAAAGACTTAATCAAATCGTTTCCATTCTTGATGAAATTGGAATATTCACCAACAATCCAGAACACTTGGGTCAACAAACCTGGTAACTTATCAAAAATCTTGTCATTGTTTAAAAGAACAATGGAGTTGGAAATGACATCTTGTCTGATACTTGGAACTCTAATTGCTAAATCCCTTAATTGAATAGCTAATATATCACCAGTTTTCAAGTTGTTGACTAATGACAAATCAATTAAATCAGATATCACGGCAAGATACCACTCAAAAGAAGGAATATTTGAATAATTATTATGAGATGAAATTTCAAGAATTTTCTTGATGATGTTAGTTTTGTATTCATCGGATAAAACGATTTGCACTCTCTGTTTCTTTAGGAATGTTGAGCTCTTCTCCACCTCATCTTCTTCCTCGTCATCATCATCTTTACGGACTAACTGAACCATCAATTGTTTGACAACACTGAACAAATTGTCTTCATCTACTATACCATGAATCAAATCTAACGCTTTCTCTCTGATAGTAACATCATTATCTTCCAAGAATTCCAAAATAGTATCTCTATATTCAGTAATGAACTCAGAATTGATCTTACCGATCTTATAAAATGCAAGTAACCCAACATATTTCAAGTTAGAATCATCATTTTTGAAAAATTCAACCAATTCATTAAGACACAATCTAGCTATTTCAAAATCATCATTCTCAATCATATTACCAGCCACCAAGCAGTTCACACATTCATAAACTAATGAGCTTGCTTTCGTACTTGACATGAATTCCAAAACAGGAGTCAATAATTTCCCTTTCAATCTTGGTTCAACCACTGTCAATGATGCAAATAATTTCAATAGTCTGATCAACATCCAATTGTTATTTGATGAGTTTAATAGTTCATATAGTTCTGGCACTAGATTCACTAGCAATTTTGGTGTCTTTTTGGATAATTCACAAATAACGGTTACAGTGGCAGTGACAACGGTATCATCTTCATCACCTAATTTCGAAGCCAATCTATCAAGGTGAATTCTTAACGCATCAGGATACTTCAAAAAGATTTTGTACATGGCCAAAACTGCTTTCTTTCTAATATATGGTTTTGAATGGTTCAACATCTTTATGATATCATCTGTCACATCAGAGGCCAAAGCCGTAGATACCACTGTAGATATTCCACTTAATGCAACACCAGTCTCCATTGTCTTTGATGAGTTCAAATCCTTCTTCAGCAAATTTGTGGTCAGCATCAACACGTCAGTGTCGTTTCTGAAACTTTGAATAGCAGCCAAATAACCAACTCTCTTCTGTTGGAACTTTGGACTACTCATAACTTCCAGAACATGGAAATTGGCCCACGACATATCAAACCCGTACATTTCCAAGTACGCCAATTTCAAAATGGCCATTGTCTTGAGATCCATGTCCGCAGACCTGACTTCTTTGCGACATTCCTCAATCGCATTGGCCAGGAATTTGGCCTGTGCTTCTGGGTCCTTGTTGGCTCTGATGCCTCGGATCAAGTCGGTCAGAGACTGCTCAAAGGCGATCCCGAAAGGTCTGAGCCTGGCCTTGATGTCTGCTGCTTTCGAACTGCTCATTTCATCTGCTTGAAGCGTGTTGGTAGAGCACTTTTTCAGGCAATTGATAGCAGCAGACGTGTGTTTCTGGTTAGTGGAAAGCTGCAACGTTTGTTTTTATTTGGTGAATTGAAAAAGGCCAGTGGTTCAGAACCATATAATATTCCCTTTAAACTGTTGATTGACGCATTCTTTCGATAGTTTCCATTGGCTTTGAAGTGCCTGGATCACCACAATGTCATCTTACTCGCACCACAGCAGACAACCGTCCGTGAACTCGCGCGATTTCGTTGTTTCATCCGGTCCCAGTGCGCACAATAGTTCAGATGCGGACGAGTTTGACCAGATATCAACAGACTCGTACCAGGACTCCACGGCAGACGAAGAAGACGAGATCGCTAATGCCTTCGACAGTGTGAAGTACTTGTCGGAAACTCTTAACAATGCTCTTTCCAGCGAACAATTCAACAGAAGTATCGCATTGCAGGCACAGACATCAGGGAATATCAAGAGTAAGGAAATGGAACTGCTTCAGTTGCAAAATGAAGCACAGGAGAGACTCAAGGAGTACAAAGTGAGGTTCAAGCAAGGATTGAGGCTGTTGAATCAGGTATCGAAGGACATGAAATGGGCAAAGGGGAAGGTTGATGTTATAGAGAATCATGTCTCTGCGAAATACCCTATCGAGTACTCGCAATCCAAAGAAAAGATCATTTCAAGAAGTGCTGACCTACAGGAGATCATACGACAAGAGGAGGCTCGTAAGGATGGAGAGTACCAACAAGAAGAGGAAATCTACATATGATTTCAATTAAATACACAAACTGTTTATGAGTATACCACTGATTATTCATTATGCATGGAGCTGTCTGCTTCTGTTTTAGCTAAATCAACCCACTCTCCAAACCTCAACACCAATTATCCCAAACTTGATCCCATCTTCACTCAATGCATCATTCCCAAACGTTAGTGAACGATCACTGACCCCTTTAATCAAGTCACGATCCATCCAGAGACCGTAATGTCCATTGCCTCCACCCAACGAAAGAAACTCACTGGTGCAATAAAGAATGTAGTCATTCAGTCCAGTGTATGGGAACCCTTGAAACTGTAAGAATGGGCCAGAATCTTCTGTGTCTTCTTCATTATCATCTTCGATGTATTTGCATTTCCAGAGGAAGCACTGACCATTCCCATAGAATCTATGTGTATCAGTAGGATGGAAATACTCATTAACAAAAGCGCCAAAAACGCCACCTTTTCTATCCTTTACCACCAGCACGTATCCATTCCTATCATACTGTCTGCCCTCTGGTTTCACTAATCGGTATAATGTGTTCAACGAAGCTCCATGTTGCTCCATACTGTACAGGAGTTGCCAATCCGCAGCAATTTGCAATCTGGCAGGAAGCAACCCACGAATCTCCTCACCAAGTTCACAATTCAGGAGTCTGTTTTTGGTGGAGTCTGCATACCCACGAAGGTTCAATGGTGTTAATGGAGGATCACTGAGGTCCATGATGGTCTCATCTATCAGTTGTTTGTCAGGCTGTTTGTCAATGATTCTGGAACTGCTGCTTCTGGAGCCGAAAAGACGCTTTATTCTGCTGCTGGTCATATCAAATTATCGATAACGTGACTGTGCGATGGGTATTTAGCTGCCTTTCCGAGATTGAGAATGTGAGAAGTGAACAAATGTGTCTAATATTGGAATCGCACATTAACAATAAAAACAAATGATTTTTATACAAATTTTTTGGAGATGGATTCTCGGTTCATAGTTAAATACTAAACTACAACGTAGTCGAATAAATAGCTGGGAGTATATATATCTAAACAGATTCAATGCATATCTGGGAAGAATTTTCCTTCTCTGATTGCCTCATCCTTCAAGCTTCTGGTACATGCTTGTAGAATCTTCGCCTGTTGTGCAATTTCTCCCAGTTTGTCAATGACATGCTTATTACCATTCACAAATCCATAAATAGAATACTTCAAACCGACTTTCTCACAGAATCCAATGACCAATGGTTGGATAGCTCTGAAGTTATGTCTGGGGACTCTAGGGAACAAGTGATGGATAGTTTGGAATTGTAATCCACCATGAAAATAATCAAACCATTCAGGACAATCAACATCCATAGTAGTTCTGACTTGTCTACTGGTGAAACACTCCGAGGCACCAAGATCTGAAGTAGACATTGCAAAATGTGATAATGTGATTTGAACGTGCACGATCATGGTCACTATATGACTAACCATCACATACATGAATCTATCTGCGTTGTTATCAATACTTCTGTAAACGATCAAATAAAAGAACCAGAAATTGAAGAACATCAAACCAGCAAGCTCAAAATATCTAAACCATGCAGCTTTACCATGTCTTGGACCCTCTCCAAGCAAAACATGCTGCCATGATAATCTATAAAGATTAAATCTTCCGAAACATAAGATCACATAGTATAGTTTGTCTTGCAATGGAACCATCTTTTCTGCAATCTTATCAAACCATAGGAACTTTTCATAGTACGTGGAATAAACATTGTTGAATAATCTAGTAGAAACAGCAAAGAATGGTAAATGTTGGATATCTGGATCATGAACTGGGTCATTTGTGATTAGATGATGAACATTATGGTTTCTTTTCCACCAACCTAAAGATAACCCACCAATATATGAAGCAACTAACATCCCTATAATATTATCGGTTTGATAGCCATGTGTGATTGAAATATGACCAGCATCATGCGCAACGAATACCAGCTGTTGCCATGCAAAACCAATTGCAACAGCACTGAAAAAGTAGTATTTGAAGTACAATAATGTGAACGATATGGAGAGCAATGTTCCAATTCTCATAGCTTCTCTGAAATATGCCCAATAGTTACATTGATAATAACCATCATCTATGATCCGCTGATGTAATTTGTTATATTCTTGAGATAGGAATTCTTGTGTTTCATAATCTAATGATGGTAACTCTTTGATATCCTGTTCGACTAATTCATTATCATAATTCTCTGCCGCATCACTTGGATCTTTGATAACTCTCTTTTGATATCCTTCTTTTGCAGATAATGTAGGAATGGTACCCTGCGGAATCTTTGGTATGATCTTAGCCTTCGCTTCACCAGCCAGCTTACGGTCATTGGCACCTGAATCCACCAAAGTAGACCCATCAGACGACGAACAGGTCTCCAAGCTCTTATCATCTAGCCTCTGTTCATCGAGGGTCCTGTACTTACCACCTTGGATTGGAGGCAGCATATTTTCCCATTTTCCTTCAACTTTCCCTATCTTCCACTTCAAAAACGTATTCTGCGTCTCGTCGCAATGGTACGCGATCATCTCGTCTGTGGCATCTCTCCCAATCAAATGGAACACGGCCTTGTCACCTCCTGGATGGTACTTCAACCACTTGTTCAACCGCAACACGTTGTTCTTATAAATGACAATGGCATCGCCGAGAGCGATACGATGCTCGATCTCACCTCTGGAAAACGTCCTCGAACTCGACATTGGCCTGTATGTTTCTCTTCTTTCGTTACGGGACAGAACACGCTCCTTCCGGACTCAAACACACGAAACAAATGGACAACTTGCGAGGCCTCGTTTAACTTTTATACCAACCAATCTGCATGATCAGCTCATCAAACAAAAAAGTAGGCCTCATTGGCCGCGAAAATTACCTGATCCGTTTTTGTACATTCTTGAATAAAGTGAGCGTGATTACCTTATTTTCCATTATTATACAAGTTCGTTGCTGTTTAATCGAAGGTGATCTTCTTTGGTTTCTTGGACATATCAACATCTTTGAAGAAAGCACCGTAGGCACCGTGTTCTTTCTTTTTAGTGTGGGAACCGAATTTCAGTAATTCATCAGGAACTGGTTGGTTAGCACCTTTCAACACATTCATCAAGGCACCACTTAAATGTTTCTCCTGCTCAGTGAACAAAGTGTGAGCAGTACCGTATTGACCTGCTCTACCGGTTCTACCGATTCTATGGACGTAATCTTCAACAGTCAATGGGAAAGTCAAGTTAATGACAGTCTTGACATTTGGAATATCTAAACCTCTGGCAGCAACATCAGTAGCTAATAATAAAGTAGTTCTTCCACTCTTGAAGTTCTCTAGAGATTGGGTTCTTTGCTGTTGTGATAAATCACCGTGAATGGCGGAAACTTGATAACCTTTATTTATCAATAATCTTTCAATTCTGGATGCTTCTTTCTTATATAATGCAAAGATCAAGACTTTTTCATTGGCTTTATCTCCAGATTGGTATTGTTTTAATAAGGATAACAATTTGTTTTCTTTAGAAAAATGATCAACGACTTCAACTATTTGAGTGATTCTCTTGTTTGCACTTAATTCATCTCTGTCACCAACACTGACTTTAACTGGATCGTTCATGTAGCCGGATGCTAACTCACGAACTTCCTTTGGCCATGTAGCAGTGAACATAAGTGTTTGTCTATCTTTACCGTTAGATTGTCTCATAATGTTCTTGATGTCTTCTTCGAATCCCTTTTCCAACATTCTATCAGCTTCATCTAAAACCAAATAACTGACTTTGGATAGATCAACTGAACCTTCATTAATCAAATCAATCAATCTACCTGGAGTAGCGATAACGACATTAGCTCTCTTCAAATCTTTTCTTTGTTGATCTTTTGGAACACCACCATACAAACAAACAATATCTAATCCAACTTTACCAGTTAAGATCTTCAAGTTATCGAAAATTTGTGATGCTAATTCTCTGGTTGGTGAAACAACAAGAACTTTAATACCTTTAGTTTGACCGGTAGTGATCAAGTTATCAATGGCTGGAACACCGAACGCAAAGGTCTTACCTGAACCAGTTTCCGCAACACCGATAACATCTCTACCTGATAACAAATATGGCCATGTAACAGCTTGGATTGGAGTTGGTTTTGGGAACTTAGCAATTTCTGATTGAATCTTTGGGTTAAATTCAACATGAGAGAAAGACAATAATGGTCTTAATTTAGTCTCATTTGAATCTTCAACACTGACTTCATTTTCTTTATAGAATGCATCAACTTCGGATTGAGGAGTCTTTGAAAGCTCTGGGTTTTCAACATATTCATAGGCAGTGTTGACTGTAGCTGGTTTGGCAGCTGGCTTATCTTGCTTGGTTTCTTCCTTTTCTTTCTTTTCTTTCTTGTCTTTCTTTTCTGATTTATCTTTCTTTTCCTTCTTTTCTTTCTTCTCTTTCTTTTCTTTCTTTTCCTTCTTTAATTTCTTCTTCTCGATTCTTTCTTCGTCATTGGAAGATTTTCTCTTCTTATCTTTGATTTCTTCTGGCATTTCGGCGTATTGTTTGTACCCTTTAAATGATCCAACATAAGAAACCTCATCGCTCCATAAATTTTTATGTGAAAAAAAAATTATCTACAACCAAAAAGGGAAAGGTTACGAGAATAGGAAATTTCTGATTACATCATCGAAACTTACATAAACTTGACACATTTTCTACATTGTGATTGTGAATCACAACTTCTTGAAATAGCTTATAAATTAAAAATAACACAGGTTTGATACTCACTTAGATCATTTAGACTGTAGAGTTCTCATAGACAGTACTTTCGATCTCAACCCAAGCTTTCAACACCTGTGGATCAGCAAATGGTAGTAATTGACCAGCAACAAACCCAGCAATGCCCTTTTCTCGATCAATCCAGTAGTACAAGTTCGCAATACCTGCCCAGAAACCGGTTTTTGCACCATGTCCAGTGGGTCCTTGCTGACTGAATAAAAACAGGGAAAGACCCCAACCTTGTGGTGGGTTACTTGGTTCTGGATAAATGTCAGAAATTTTATTTGAGTAGAACGGAATCGCTGATTCGAGACCTCTGTGTCCAAAATCTGGATGCTCAGGAACTTGGTTCTCGAAGATTAAATCAACTGTTTCTTTCTTTAAGATTTGGTTTCCAGTATGGGGAGAAATACCATCATTCAATAAAGCGGCTAGGAACTTGATGTATTCATTTGGTCTTGAGACTAAACCAGCACCACCTGAATGAAATTTGTTTTTCGATTCATCATTAAAGTACTGCTTGAATGGATGGTCAACAACTGAATTTTTACCTGATTTGTGATCACGGAAATTAACATTAACCAATTTCTTTCTCAACTCAGGACTTGGCTCAAAGGTGGTGTCTTTGATTCCCAAAGGTTCAAGGATGTTCTGATGAATGTAATCACCTAATTTCTGGCCGGTGTATCTCTCTAAGACAACACCTGCCCAATCAATACCAACACCGTAAGACCAATTTGTCCCTGGCTCAAACAATAGCGGGAATTGTATCTCACGCTCAGTAATGACATTGAACTCATCTAATCCATATAATTCGCCATATTCTCTGTAGATATCACTAAAAAAAGTGTAACTGAAACCAGCAGTATGAGACAACAAATGTCTTAACGTGATTTTGTTTTTCTTTGGAGTTAATTTAAATGACCCATCAGAACTTCTTGATGCAATTGGCAAGTTTGATAGCTCAGGAACCAACTTCTCAACCTGTTCAGGATCATCAAGGTTCAGTTTTCCTTGCTCGATCAATTGTAACAATGCGACAGTGGCGATTTGCTTGGTAGAACTTGCAATCCAAAAGATATTGTCTTCAGTCAGTTCAGTTTGTGATGATGCGTCAGTATGACCAGCTGCATAAGTAAACAAATCATCACCTTTTGAATTAGTGATGGCAACTGAAAGACCAGGGATGTCTGATTCCGGTGATTCAACAGATTTATCAACAATGGATTTCAAGATTTCTTGAGCCTCAGGTTTCAAATTTGGAGCAGGGTGTGCAGTTATATGTGGCATGTGAGTTGTGAGTGTTACTAGTCATAGGAGGTTTCGACAACTGCAATGTAGGAAAAGATGTCACGTTAAATACTACAGAGAGCGGTTTGCAGAGGTCATGTCAACTTCTGAAAATCCGGTAGTCTCAAAACACGGAGACGTGCGGTGTGCGCCAGTGGTGAGTGGTCAGTGGTGCAGCTGCCTTATTTCGGGACCCTGTTACCTGTCTATATCCCCACAGAATCTACTTATTGTCATTTTATTCCAAGTCCGACGTGAAAACGGAAAACTAGAAGGAGGGGAAGAAACACTGAAAATTTCAATGAACACACTGTCAAAACAACCGTTATATATTAGAAGACCTTAAACTGATATCAATATCTCTTGTTTTTTTTTACTTCTCCTAACAATCGGACGGTGTTGAGAGGTGTTAATATATAGAGCGTTGATTTAGTGGTCGAATTCAGCAGAAGTGGTTGAGGCACATTTAAAGTCAAACCTCATTTTATGCGCTATTAGCACAAGATTAGCTATATATGTAATTAATATGAAGCAGTTACCATTGGATCATATCCATGAACATTGCCGTGGCCACAATGTAGTGCATGAGCTAGTCATGATCTTCCTCTAAACTCGTCTACTTGTAGTACTTATACTATATGCATGGCCGTCGGTAATTACCGTCGGTTCAATAATTCTTCAGGCATTTTGAGATTTTAAAATCAAATAAAAAGAGCATCAATGATTGCTACAGTTCTTTGAAACTAAAACCGCCCCTCCGTATCTGTTCATATTACTGATATTTCATGAACTGAAAAGTCCGATTACATAATACGATTACATAATATACTGTGTTTTGATGTTTTGATGTTTTGATGTTTTGAAGCTCTAGAACGGTATGGTTCGCGCACATGCATGCTTTTCCGAAAAGGTATCAACCTACTAATACAGATTGTAGAGAAGGTATGTAATCATCATAGGAGGATTGATGTACTGCAAAAGAGTCTTCTCTGCACAAGAGGACAACAAATAAAGTAATTCTACGAGATATCCACCTCAAAGCCTGTTCCTTTTGATCCTTCCCTATCAGAAACAGTCACAATTTCTGAAAAAGAATAACAGTGGTGTTCGGATGTAAAACAACTCTTACATAATCATATATCCAAGGCTTACTCAGCAAAAATCGTTCCGCGCAACATCAGCTTTCGAAGTAGATGAAAAAAAAGTGAAAAATTTAGAGGGAAGTTAAATAGTGAAGGTAGAAGTTCAGGTAAAAAGACATTCAAAATGGCTGTTGGTAAGAACAAAAGATTGTCCAAAGGTAAAAAAGGTTTAAAGAAGAGAGTCGTTGACCCTTTCACCAGAAAAGATTGGTTTGATATCAAAGCTCCATCCACTTTTGAAAACAGAAATGTTGGTAAAACTTTAGTTAACAAATCAACTGGTTTAAAAAACGCAGCTGATGCCCTAAAAGGCCGTATTGTTGAAGTTTCATTAGCTGATTTGCAAGGTTCTGAAGACTACGCTTTCAGAAATGTTAAATTGAGAGTTGATGAAGTCCAAGGTAAAAACTTATTGACCAACTTCCACGGTTTAGATTTCACTTCAGATAAATTAAGATCATTAGTTAGAAAATGGCAAACTTTGATTGAAGCTAACGTTACTGTTAAAACCTCAGATGATTACATTGTCAGAGTTTTCGGTCTTGCTTTCACCAAACGTCAAGCTAATCAAATCAAAAAAACCACTTATGCTCAATCATCTCACATTAGAGCCATCAGAAAACAAATGACTGAAATTATCACTAGAGAAGTTCAAAACTCCACTTTAGCTCAGTTAACTTCTAAATTGATTCCAGAAGTCATCGGACGTGAAATTGAAAAAGCCACCAAGAACATCTTCCCATTACAAAATGTTCACATCAGAAAAGTTAAATTATTAAAACAACCAAAATTCGATTTAGGTTCTTTATTAGCTTTGCACGGTGAAGCTTCTGAAGAAAAAGGTAAGAAAGTTACCTCTGGTTACAAAGATGAAGTTTTAGAAACCGTTTAGATTGATCATTGATAGATATTGATAATTTGTTACGATTTTCAAAGAAAAAAAAGGAAAGAGCTTTTATAAATCCAAAACACGATTGCAAATATTACATGTGTATAGAGAAAGAGTTTCCAGGGTATGACTTTTATATTATTATAGGTTTCAGATAATATGTTTGTGTGCGGTTGTGGGTTTTTATAGCAGTTTGTTTTGTATTTATAGCAGTTTTATAATGAACATGAGAAAAGAAGTGAATTGTAGTTATAGACGGGGTTTGATGGGAATCTGATCAGATTGTTCGGTTTGAGATGGGACCAAACTGTGGATCCTGGTTTGGGTGGTTGCCCCGTTTCACTAGCCAACACTGACAATGAATTTCACACCTCAAGATTTTTGAAATACCTCCAGCAAGGGACACAATTAAGCATCTCGAAACAAAGCCCACTCAAAGCCCAATGCACCACATTTCAATCCCCTAACTACTACAGTTGCTCCACTTTCACCAGCCTCAGCACTGGCCTCCTTGCACAATTGTGGCAAATGACACCATACAAACAAGCTTGTGGCTAATGTCAAGTCACGTGAAATTTGCTATAACCTCTCTTTAATCATGGACGAAATATATAAATAAGCAAATCGACCCTTTTTCCAAACTGAAACTTCTTTGTTTTTGTTCTGTGTCCATCAATTAACTTGTCATAATGTCCATTCCAAAACCAGAAGGTACCACTTTAAGATTAGGTTCTAAAGCTCCAAACTTCCAAGCCGACACTTCAAACGGTCCAATTGACTTCTACGAATACGCCGGTGACAACTGGGTTGTCTTCTTCTCCCATCCAGATGATTTCACTCCAGTCTGTACCACTGAATTAGGTGCTTTCGCCAAATTACAACCAGAATTCGAAAAGAGAGGCGCTAAATTAATTGGTTTATCTGCCAACAATTCTGATTCCCACAAAGCATGGATCAAAGATATTGATGAGATCACTGGTTCTCAATTATCTTTTCCAATTGTCGCTGACCCAAAAAGAGAAATCGCTTACCAATACGATATGATTGATTTCCAAGATGCTTCCAACGTTGATGACAAAGGTGTTCAATTCACCATTAGATCTGTCTTCATCATTGACCCGAAGAAGACTGTTCGTTTGACGTTATCTTACCCAGCTTCCACCGGTAGAAATACTGCTGAAGTTTTAAGAGTCTTAGATTCTTTACAAACTGGTGACAAAAACAGAATCACCACTCCAATTAACTGGGTTCCAGGTGATGATGTCATTGTTCATCCATCAGTTACCAACGAAGAAGCAAAAACTTTGTTTCCAAAATTCAGAGTTGTTAAACCATACTTACGTTTAACTCCTTTAGATGTTAACAACAATTAATATTCTTATCGAGGAAATAATTTAATGATGTGTATAAGCTGTTTTTTTATATGTACATTGACTGTATAAATGATTCTTGACGTAGCTTGGGCCACTCAGTTGTTGAGTACTCAATCTGAGTCTTTAAAATTGAAAGGTAGGTGAAGTACTGTAGGTTGGACAAAATCAGACAGTACATGAAGGAAGTGTGTGTAGCATATATTCCATCCTGGTATGAGCACTGTTGCTTACAGGTTGTCATCCAGAGTTTTCTCTCCATGTCTATAATCTTATATTACTATAATTGATTCAGTATATTGGAAGTCAACTGTTCATTTGTTTTCAGCAACATCAAACTTCTAATAATATCTGGAACCAACCTTTGTCTTTTGTAGTCTAATACCGATCTAGAAATACTAAATAGTCTTTCTGAAGAAGTGGAACTACTTGGTATACAGAAAACAGCCAACACAAATGAGTACAGTTTTGGCCACCTTGCCTTTAATGTTCTCCAGTATTGTAAAATGTCAAATGTTTCATGAGGTCCAATAAATTCTTGTCTTTTAACAGGATCCAGAAGAGGAGCACTGATAAACTCAATTAACTCTTCATAGACTGTAGTGGTTTTTGGTTCTAGAGTTCTTCTTTCACCATATAAATCACCAATGCAACTAGTTTTTCCATTATTGACAAATCTTGTTCTTGGATAATCTTACTTTGATCTGAATTTGAGCTTTGAGAGAGATTCTCTTAAATCTTTAGTGACTGTTTTAGATTCCAGAATATCTCCAAATTTAGATAAAGTCCCAACCTTTACACCCTCCATGATATTTTCAACGACACCATGATCTTTCAAACGATGTAATAAGAATTCTTTCTTCTTTGCTGGGTCCAGTAGGGTAGAAAGATAAACAAAATCATTTTGGTCAATTATCGCATAGCATTTCTTCAACTTCTTAAGAGCCATATTCAGAGCCTCTGATAATGAATGATTTTTTTTGGAGTTCAAATCTAAGTAGAGAGTGCTTTAAACCACAAAGCTTTTCAATGAGTTTCAGTTCGTTTGAATCTCGTATATCTTTTCCCTCCGAAGTATCCTTCAGTATAGTAAAGTAATCCTCAAGTAACCAATAAGTTCTCAATGTCTCATGTAATGTTGGGCTTTTTTAAAAACAACACAGCCTTGTTGACTCCATTAAATGATTTGGCCAACTTTTTTAGTCAAAAACATACCTTCTTCAACTTTATTCAACTGACTACCAGTCATACCTTTAACATCCTTCATCAATTCTTCCAACATACTTTCTTCTAAAACGTTTGATCCAATCTCATTATTATAGTTAATTTCGCTAAATGTTGAAATTTCAGGTGTTTGTAAACATTTCAAAAAGTAAAAAACCAGACTTTTGATCTCTTGACCTGGTTTGAGCTTTGAGACTCAGTGCGTGATTGAACACTTGATTGTGAGCTCGAACCGGAAGTAGATCATGAACTTGATGAACTTGAACTTGAACTGGAACTGGATGAGATTCTTCTCATTTTAGAAGGGATAATGTCTTCAGGGGAGATCTCTCCATCATTAAGAAGCCTGTCGTTGATTGGATTACTCCTCTTCCTAACTTCAACCATTTCCTATGATTTCAGATCTCATTCGTTTTTATTTAGCTGTGTCAACTTTGATAAAACAAAAGAGAGAAAAAAGGTAGGAATACGGGTTAGATAGACCAGAATGAGAATGAAGAATTGTAATAATTTGACTACATGAAAAAAACACGGATGGACTTAAAAGACCAAGGATAAAAAATCATCCTTGATCCATAATCCTAAGACTACGGATTCGGATTTTCAAAAACCCTCCAATAGGCCATGTCTTAGCGACAAATCTCAAAAGCAAAGGCAGAAAACCCATTTTGGTCCTTGAAGTTTCACCTCAAGATTTCATCTAGTCACGTTCGACCTACGTTGACCATGATCAGATGATCCCATTCTCAGTACCAATTGATCCTATCTGGAACTCTTGACGTGTCGACGGCTTGATTCTCTATATCAGACTGCCATGTGATATCATAATCAGTTTCAAGTCTGTTCTCATATGCTGGTATGTTGTTTTCTCATCTATGAGACATGGAAGCTGTTCGAAACTAAGGAATGTTTGCGGGTATACTTACATTGACCAGATTTTGACCTTTCCATAAATAATATGATTCTGGTTTATCTTGCGCTTTGACTATTTTCAAGAGACTTGAACCATTGTTGACTTCGTAACTAGGAAGCCGGGTGCGCTTCTCTTGAAGAACCACGAATGCACTGTCCCTGGTTTAGGAAGACTGCTGGCAAGTAATATCATCGTAATTTACTCTTACAGGGGGTTGCATAGTTGTCAACAATGGTGCTTACGAGAAGATTGTGAGAAGGAAAGAATTGGATATCCGAAGTAACACATGTGGACACTTGGCAGCCAGTGTCTATAATCAAATGTAACCTGCTAGTGGCTGTCCTGTTACCATATAGATTTGAGATAGAATTTGACAGCATCTATCTTTTTTGACTTTATGCAGCTTAACAAGCTTGCTTTATCAGAGTTCGTACACACAGTGATTTGTCCCACAATCAACATCTGAAAAGACCATTGTTCTATGTAGTATAGAAGAAACTTTTCGGTTCGGTGTGTTAGCAGCGCTAGAGTCTGACCCAAATTAGCACATGGGTGACTCTTAACAGTGTCAGATCCCAGATAAGCCTGAGCAGCGCGGGTGGATGCACCAGAGTCCAATCAGGACTGGCCTCCGGTGGTGTACCCTTTCACCCAACCTCCACAGCTGCTGACCTGGATTGACACAGAGTTCTTTGGCAGGATTACGCATATTTTGCCATGGATGTTAAGATTTGACTTGACATCTTGCATATACATGAATGCAAGCTGTAAGTCGAAACTAGGGGAGAACAAGTATACTATAGCTGCAATGACCAAGCTGCCTTACTACTAGACTCTAGTCCCTGAGACCGTATAAATTAAATTGTAGAAGTTCGGCCAAACAACTGATTAAGGTTTACAAAGCATGAGTACCAATTGTTGCAGCATATGATCGTTTTATACGAGTATTGCTGGGTTCCTTTGGTTCCAGCTTCCTATAGCATGATGTTAGTTGCTTGACAGTCTGATGCCGCCTGCTGCTCTTCTATTTTGTTTCAGCATGAAACAGAACAGAGGTGGAATTTTGAAATTTTGTGGCGGAAGTAGTTGAATTAGAAGGATGAAATAAAAGAAGAGCCAAAGAAAGAACGAGTTCATTAGTTATTTTAACAATAGTGTTATTGAAAAAAAGAAGCCACTTGATGACAGGTGTACAATTGTATACCCTTTTCGGTAATTACAGAGTTGTTTCAAAACTACATATAAAGTAGAGATGCATGGACGACCTGCATTGCTTTGCATATTCTCATCTAAATTGCGTTTAAAGCCAAATTGGGAAACACAGGTAATATAAAGTTAAACTATAGCGGGTAAAGGAAAGAAACTTGGCTTTTACATGGTTCTGCAGGCAGGCAGGCTCCTTAAAAATTGTTTCATCTTTCGCTGTTAATGCATAATTCGGCAGGATCAAGCGAAAAAGGTGTTCCATTCAATCTGTAAAAGGGAAAACTTTATAGGTTTGTTTTGTATTTATACAAACACTCATCTTGTATTTCGTTAAATGAACTGTTTCATCCCATGATATCTGTTAGAAATTGCTACCAGGCATCAAGAAACGCTCTAACATCAAAGAGAGTACCAGAATTTGTTCCAAACATCAACAATGAGGGGTCTAGTACAAGAGAGTCACCACTACCAGAACAGTATACAAGCCACCGATAAGGAAGGCGCGTCTTTTCACAATAACAGTCAAACCGGGGAGAGCATAGAAGGAGATTTCTACCATGACTTAAGATCCTTTGACGTCTCCGAACACTTCATCAAACAAGTACCACTTCAATCACCAAATTTCGTCCTTCATCCACCATATCCAACGGGATTACCAACACCAAATTGCTCTTACTCCAACCAACACACATCTTCATTTAGTCAGGTCAGTCCACTGCCTGTGCACAAACAACTTGCATCCGACAAACACTTGAGGTCTACAGAACCCGAGAAACTACATTACGAGGGCCTCTACCACGATGATGAGTTCACAAGTGAAGGAGAAAGTACAACGCACTCTATCACAGATAATGATGTCTGGATGCATCCTTTGCTTACCCCAATAGAACCACTATCATACAATTTAGAAGAATTTTGCAACTCATCCTTGAGTCTAATGAGTCCTGAAGAATCTATGGAGGATAGTAGTTTCACTTCCCTCAGAAAGGAAGAACAAAAGTCTGTTGACATGCTGTTACAAGGGATTCTGAACGACCTTGACTCATCATCTTCTGTTTCACCTTTAGCTTGGGAGATCAAGGAAGAAGATGAAAGAACACAAAATGTTCAAGAGGTCTTAACGGTTCGCAAATCCAGACCAAAGAGAATCACAAAGACAGCTAGTACCAATACCAAAACTCACAAATGCAAAACTAAGAACTCGCCAGAAGTCACAGAAGCAGAAGCTGCCGAAGAACATGAATATATTTCAGTCTACGATCATCTAATGGGGAATGATGCTGTAATGCAAAAAATCTCAATGATCAAGAAGAAAGGCATCTACAAATGTGCACACTGCACTGAATTTTTCCCAAATTTACTGAAACTGGCGCTTCATTTAGATGAGTTTAAGATTGTTAGGGCTCACAAGTGTCCTTTTGATGATTGTCCATGGTCAATCTTGGGATTACCAAGAAAGGCAGAAGTCAGAAGGCATTGCACTGCTCAACATGACTTCCGGATAAGTGTCACTGGTGAAGAAAGTTCTCAAAAAATTGAATATTTTACATGTGATTATGATAACTGTGGACGTGTTTTCAAAAGAAAAGATTCATTCAGGAGACATCAAAGATTGGTTCATTTGACAACAACAAGTAGATTCAACAGAAGGATGGAGAAGTTGGAGCAGAATAAGGAAAGGGAGGAGCATGCAGCAATGGAGAGATACATCGATGTTTCAGGGACGATAGACGAAGATGAAGAAGACACGGTATAGAATAGACAATAGAGGTCACTACGAAGTGGTTCATGCTAATATTTTGTAACATATAATTTTACCACAAATAGACATTCATTTATTGACTGTTAATAATCATGTAAACAACAACTATTTCTTAGTTTATGCAGTTCATGTGGAAGCTCATCTGACGTGTATCGGGTTGTATGCAGGATTTTGCCGTTGTTGCAGAAACCTTCCCTGTTGCAATACTTCCAGCTTAGGATATGGTGCGCCTGTTACGAGTTGATATCCGGTATAGATATTTAGTAATACCCAGTGCTTATTTGAACTGTCAAACTACGAAACTGTTTTGCTAAACCATTATTTCAGACTCTTTGTTTTCTTTGTATAGTTCGGCTTACTGCGTGATTGACTGTATAGAAATGTGCGGGAAAATACGATTGACGGAAGCTAAAATGTAGAGTGCAGTAACTACAGTTTGGGTCGATTTTAGCCAGATTCATCAAGAAGGATTCAGTTACCGGTACTACTCGCCCTTCCTGGAATTGACTTTGGAAAAGTTGATGGCTTGTTGTTTATATATATCGAATCCGGAAAAGACTCATCAGGTTCACCTAGTTATTGTCACTTAGGATTGCGCCATTGGCCGTTGACTTCGGTGAACTTCTAGTCTTTGACAAATGCAGTCTCGATTTAACGTTCAAAGTTTTCGTCCCTATAAGTACCTACCTAGACTGCCAAACTTTTAGGCGTAGCATACCGGAGCCAAGCCATATCAGATTACACACATGATTCGTGTGGAATCTTTACTTGTTACTTCTAGTGATACTAGGATTTGGTATATGATAAGTTAACAAGAAATGATACTGAGTTTACAGTTACAACAATATAAGTCTTTGCTAGAAAAGAATTGAACTCACTCCTTCTCTTCATGAAACAATTATTTCCTGTACATCTGGGCGGGTTTGAAACTATAATCAATTGCATGACAGTGTATTTGAATTCACTTCAACCAGTGCAGAAGTTATTTGCTAAATATTATCCTCTTATCTTATACAGCGATGAGAGAGAGATACACATGCATGATGCAACACAGTAAGCAGTACCAGGATTTGCAGTGCATATGTTGCACGCTGTGGACCTCTTCTGCTCCCGAGTTCTAACTTCTGACGACTCCCGAGTCCAAGTTGAAAGAATAATATTCGTACACTACATGAACTATGTTAGAGTAGCATGAAAATTGACACGAGAAGAGTGGTTTGTTTTAGCTCAGAAATACTGCATTCTATGAGTCTCAGCTCTGGATTTTGGCTGGTGTGCAGCCTATATTGAGTCGAAGTAGATTTTATCTTCGTTGGCAAACCCAAAAGCCCAACATATTTGAGGAACTGATCATAAAATCAGCCTTGAAAGATACCTAGAGCTCAAGTTCTAGTCAGTGGAGACTGATGTAAAAACTTCAATTCAAGACTCCACATTCCGAGAAATGCAAAAAATATGTACTGCCTTTGTGCACTTCCAGCAATCCAGTCAGGCTTTCAAAGCCAGTCAGACATGCTGTTGAAATGTGAATTGTGTCATGCTACCAATCTGGCAATTACGAAGTACATCAAAAATTAGCGCTCCAAAGAAAATGGCTACGGCACCGGAAGAGGAAATTAAACTTCCGGATTCATGCAAGATTATTTAGTAGGAAGTTAAACACCAAATTTACTTTTTGACAGCAGTGAGCAGTGAAATTTGAATCTATAAATTTAGCAGATACAGGAGAAATATTGACGACCTATCTGGGTAAGCGTCTACGATGACAACCATAGACTGTTGAAGGTCTGCGTACTGTATGAGACTTGCCACGTTAATGTGGAGAGCAGAAGGATGATGATTGACCTAGAAACATCGATGGCAGTCATTGAGATTTATTGTTTTACAGTTTACAGTCGTCAAGTTCGGATCAAGCTGCCTGGCATGGTGCACCTGCTCCACATGTCAAAGCACGAATATGAAACACTAAGTGACTAAGATTCCTGCGGATGTATGTATTTTTTTAGAGTGAGAAACTTAAGCTTATCAGTGACTACAACACCAATCAGATGCAGGAGACCATCTTCTAGTTAAAAGGTAACTAGTTACGAGTCTAATATCCGACTCCTATTCAGACTCTTGGATTGGACTCGTTTCTCCCAATGGACCACCAATAGATAACGATGTCTATGTAATCTATGTAAGCCTTGATAAATTACAATCGATCCAGAAAATTTTAATAATCATGACAAATGAAACATAGCCTGTGAATACCAATGGGAACATTAATGAAAACCACATCATTAATCACTGAGGTATAAACAGCTGTAACTAAGAAGCAAACATTGAAAGTACAAACCAGAATAAGAATTGATTAGACCATAGATCTCTGAAGACTTGAGTGTATGTGATCTTTAAGTTTGGATTCGTTGTAAACATGGATCTTCTCATATCACTTGGCTAAGAATGCAGCACGCCATAGTTCATACAGATGACAAAACACTCCCTTCTTCAACTTGAAAATTTTTTTTTTCTTACTTATTCAAAACAGAACGTTGAAACAGATAGCTTGAAGTTGGTTCATGTGAAGCATGATTCACCAAATTTGATTTGAGAATCCTTAAAAGGTTTAGGAAGTAGTTTCGAAGGCTGCAGCAACCTTTGATTACTACAAACACGTACCGGCAATAGCAGCAGCAGCACCATCAATTCCTAATTAAAAAAAAAAGAAGTTACTCAGTTTTTAGTGAGCATTCCGATCATTGGACTGAGGACTCATTTCAATCAGCGATTCGCCCTCAATGCAGCCCAGCAGAATCCCAGTACAACATTGGATGTGTCAAAAGGCAAAAGCCCTGCAAAATTGACATTCGCGAAAATACCAATCGAAAAACAAAAACAAGATTGTAGATTAACTAGGAGGCAAAAGATTGCTTCAACCACCACAAATCGCGTCCACCAGCACACTACCAGCACAATGGGAACCTGCCTCGCCGTGATTAAAGTCGCCGGTGTCACCACACTCGGTATCTATGCCGGCTCTGCCCTCACCAACGTCCTTAACAGCTACGATATCTTCAAATACGTGATCGAGAACAACTCCACTGCACAGAACATCAGACAAATCAACTCGTTGATTGGTGATAAGTTGAAACTGAACGGGATCGTGTTGAGTGCGTTAGGTGCTATTTCATCTGTCGCCTTCCAATTAGCCTACTTTGGTGCTCCTCCAAGATACCAACATCCGTACTTGATTTATTCGTCGTTGGTATTCCCTGTTTCCAGTTTAATCTATGGTTTAATTACAAGAAAGGATTTGATCAAGTTCTTCAATTTGGATTGGTTCTTAGCTAATTCCAAACCAAGCAAGGACAATAAACCAAAGAAAGAGCCAATCAGATCTGAATTAGACAACTCAGTTTACAAAGATCTAGGTGATACCAGCTCTGTTGATGAACATGGCGAAGAAGAAGACGCTGAAATTGAGGCTGAAGTTGACTTCCATTTGAGTAAGCAAGTTGCCCATGACACGCTAGACAGAGTGCACTTCGCCAACAAGATCGTCTCCGTGCTCAGTATGATCGGATTCGTGATTGCCAGTGTCGGAATCCATGGTGATTACTGATGACTCCAGATTTCAGATATTCCATTCTATGCGTTTAGTGAACAATTAATACAGATTATGCCGATATACATAGTAACTATGTAAGTACTAAATACCCGGTACAAATCGTGTGACTCAGAACGTCAGCCGGAAAAACGCGGGGTATGGAAATTCGCCTTATCAATGAGTCATTGTCACGTGAATATTGCGTGCAAAGCACGTGAAACGCAAAAATATGCGGCGGCACTAAGCATGGGTGACCTGTTTCTAGAACCTTCGCGTTTTTTCGCGGATTATTTCGCACGGAGCCTTATCAGTTGTTCCGAAATCGAAAGGTGTGGGATTATTTATAGATAAAGTACCAGCCATATTTTCAATTCTGGTTTTAAGTCCTCAGAAATTCATCGCTTTTTTGTCAGACCTTTCCAGTCATCACACTCCCTGCTTCCCATTCCAGTGTTCCATCCCTTCGCTGCTCACGATTAAACTCTCCAGGTTTTATTTAGAGTCCAGTGACACCACTTTCAAGATCTAACAGGGAATAAACAACAACAAACACCTATAATGTCCACAGACGAATTATTCCAATTCAAAAACTCATCAAACTCGTCGTATTTGCTACGGGACCGTTACAGATATGTCAAGCCTTTACAAGTTGGCTCCTATGGCGAAGTCATCCTCGGAGTTGACTGTATGACCAACGGTTGTGTGGCGATTAAGATTATGTCAAAGGCACAACGAGGTTCATCGGTGATTGCCCGACACGAACTTTCCATCTTAAAAAGAGTTACTCATACTCATCAAAATTTATGTTCATTGCTAGACCATTTTGAATCTGCAGGTTATTACTGGATGGTTTTTGAATATTGCTCAAATGGAGATTTGTATGACTATATTGCAAACCCTTCAAATGATCAATATAAATTACATTTTAAGACTTTGATTAAGGAACTTTATCAAATCATTTCCCACTCTCATTCAAGAGGGATTTACCATAGGGATATCAAACCTGAGAATATCCTTATCGATTCCTCAAAATCTATCAAATTGACTGATTGGGGGTTATCTACCTTATCTATAAATGCAATTGATCCACTAATTGGTACTGAGAAATACATGGCCCCTGAAACGTTTTTCAAGCAATCCACTACAAATAAAGGAAGATTGAATTCATACAATACTAAATTCGCTGATTATTGGTCATTAGGTATTACTTTGCTATATGTCTTGTTTAAGAGATGTCCTTGGAAGATTGCTAATTTATCGGATCCAAATTTCAAGAAATTCATTAATGACCCTTTTGTTTTATTCAAATGGTATCCAAGATTATCCAAATTTGGTTTTGATTGTATGATGACATTATTACAATTGAACCCTACCCATAGAAGTTTGGATTATTTCTTTGAATTGAGTTGTATCAAAGGTTATTCCATGTCATTCTTGAATGATGAAATTGAAGAAGTTCCAATGATTAAAGAACCTGTTTCTATTGAAGTCACTGAAATTAGTTCATCAAGTGATGATGATTTATTATTTGGTATGGAAATGGAAAATCCAGTTGTTTCTACATTCAAGAATGAATTCAATACTGAACCAATTGATGATGAAGAATTTGATCAAATTGAAGATACTGAAGAATCATTATTTGATTCATACAATGAATTAAGTTACAATACACCATTTACACCTTCTATTCAAACACCAATTGATATCAGAAAACCAGAAAGTTCAACGAACATAAATCCAAACAACATGCATCTTGATAATTCATTAAAGAGAATAAGTGGTTTGAATCCAGATATCATCAGAAACTCACCTTTGAAATTTGAGAAGTTGGACTGGTATTAAACAACACCTTCATCCTTTAGCTATGACTTCACTTTTTTTTTATGTTTTACCTGCATCTTACTGTTGTGCAAATTACCCAATGAATGGGTAATTCATTATATCCATCATGTTTCCTTTAAATACACCTTACTGGATTAAGTCAAGGAAGGAAACCATTATCATTACGATTTTTAGCATGGTCTCGAAAGACCTCCTAGATTATCACATTGTTTAGAACATTATTTAATTAGAACGACCTTACGAATAGAATAGAACTTGATTTTGGATAGTTTATCGAATTCACTGATTTTCCAACGATTCGTGAAGAAAAGCGCTATATAAATAGACAATCTGCCTTTTCTTTTTCTGTCTGGTTCTGTTCCATACCCATTCTATCAACCATACAGAAAAGTTGTTGGAAGATTCAAAGGTGAGTTTGTTCCTGTTGGTCTTGAGCAGGTTATTATTGATAATAAGGATACGTAGATTGGTGACGTTCTACCACTGAGTCTCGTATATCGCATATATTAACATGACCTCATTTATTGTAGAATATGTACAAGTTTTTTCTTCATTTCCCATTAGTATCATCATCTTCCTTAATTAGCACTAGGAGCAAAGGTCCCACCAAAGATATCATTGATCTTATTCTCATGATCATTGCAAATTTCCAAATTCTCCACATTATGAACCAAGATCTTATCATGCATCCCATTTAATTCAAACACGAATATCCCATAAAGAACTCTATGTTTTTCATTATCTGCAGCACCTTTCCTTATTTCTTCAGCATCACCTAGATGATGACATTCCTCATCACAGGTTTTCCAATGTATGACAATCTTAGCGACTCCTGATCCCAATAATCCATAATTGTCAGAATAATCAACATCTTCCTTCAAAATATGCAACTTTGTTCTATAATCAAGTATGAAGTTTTTGAATATCAACTGTGTAGCTTTCAAACTCGTCAGGTAACTTAATTGACCTTTAATTATAGGAACGTTTGATATCGTTGGTGATATTCTTAACTGAACTTGCTCATCTAATCTGGATGCGTTAGGTATCGTATTTAGTGCCTCGGGGACAATAACATTCAAATAATCAATCATAGATCCCAAATTCGCCAATTTTGTCTGTTCTCGACCCTCTGAGTCATTGTTCTTCCCACCACTGCGTATTCTCTTTGATGTGAAGAAAGGTAGAACATGAATGTCCGCACTAGATGGTGTGAATCTGGTGAGTTGATGTGATTGTCTGGATATCTGCGCCAATAAGGGCTTCCCAATCGCCGTTCTTGTTGAAGGAACGTTCCTGAGGTGGGATGGTTTGAGCACCTGAAGCAACCGAATGTTCTTCATTGTTTGGTTGGTCAGAAACAGGAATTTGGTGATGTATATGGAGTGATTACTAGAATGTAAAATGGGCTAATTGTCTATGATTTACAAAACGCCTTCTGGTTCGGAGCCTTTGAAATCGGATTTGTTTACATTTCGAAATGCTTTGAGATCCTTCAGTTAGTTTCAGAATCTGTCTGGTGCCACCTCAAGACCCAATCGAATGTCCCAAAATGCCGAATAAACCCATAGTATATGACTCTAATGATCCAAATCTTCCCAACTTACCACAATCACTTCTTCATACAAACGAAAGTGACGATTTTTCAGAAGATGAGAAGGACAACGACTCCTCATCAGAATCTGTCCACGGGCAACCAACAGAGTCCTCTAATAATCAACAGATACCACCACTGAGGGCAAACACAGGGAGTTCGCTCAACTTTAATGCGCCAAATGCGAAAAAGAGGAACAGAAAGAGACATCATCGTAACAAACAGGGAAACAGGCGCTATTCGAACGCAGCTCATTCTTCATCTCAGGCAAGAGAAAGAATCAGTTGGGAACCAGGTATTGATATCAATTCCACTGAGGTTATATTGACCTCATTGGGGAGTTCCGTCACTGTGACTGATTATAATGAGAAACGATATCGTGTTGAGAGAATGGATATTGAGACGAATATGAGAATTGATGCTGACACTGATGATGATTTGGATGACGAGAGTACTGCTGTTGAAGATAGTGAGGAGAAAGTTATGAGGAAGGAACTTCATGATGAATTGAAGGAAAAGACGAAGAATGGAGTCGATAAGCTAGAAGGAGTGCTGAGTAATAGACCTGGTTGGTCGAAGGTTCGTTGGATTAATGTGAATGGATTATCATGGGAGACTATTGTAACACTGGCTAATCATTTCAATTTGCATAAGTTGGCCGTGGAAGATATGATTGATATTCCAACCAGAACTAAGATTGATTTTTACCCCGATTGTTTGTTTGGTGTCATTGCCATGGCTAAATTGGTTAAAGAGACAGGAGTGGAGCGAATCGAGGATGAATTCCCATCATGGTATGAAAGTTTCAAGAAAGACAAAAAGTATGAGAAGGGTGCTAATAACGACTTTGATTGGAAAAAATCGATAAGGCAGGATAATATGTCTATTGATGAGAGATATTCCAGATTTTATAAAATCAGACACTTGAATGATAGTTTCAAACCATCAATAAGTTCAACCGGAAGGATCAGTAAGAGAAGGGCAAGATATACCAAATATCTCAATAGCCAGAAACCACTAAGTTATAGAAACTTATTTGTTGGTATTGAACAATGTTCATTCTTCGTGTTGAAAAATGGTATTGTCTTAACCTTTTTTGAAAGTTCTGGTGATGATATTGAGAATGCAATCTTGTCGAGAATAAGCAAGAGTGAAACCATGCTCAAGAAATCCTGTGATCCTTCAATCTTACTACAGAACATCTTGGATTCTATTGTGGATATCATTTACCCTATTTTATCAGCCTACAGAAAAGGACTTGATGAATTTGAAATCGAAGCATTAATGACACCCAATTTATCACACACCAGAGCATTGCATTTACTATACGGTGAATTAGAAAACCTAAGAAGATCAATTCTTCCAGTGACTGCACTAATCAATTCAATTCGTGAATTAACTCAACAGAACAAGGCACCATTGGACATGAACGATGCACCAACCAAGATTCCAACATCGACTAAAGTTCAAAGGAGTGGTCTGGAATTCATATCATCTGCCTCAGAGTTATACTATGCTGATATTGTTGATCATACACTGATGTTTACGTCAGAGATCGAAGGAATGATCAATAGTACTGAGAATTTGATTGATCTGATCTTCAATACCATTTCTACAGATACGAATAACTCCATGAAACAATTGAGTTGGATCACCGTTATTTTCCTTCCATTGTCGTTCTGGACAGGTTATTATGGTATGAATTTTGAAAGCTTTGGAGATTTGGAACACAATGTGAGTTATTATTGGAAGATTGCAATTCCGTTCAGTTTTGGACTGGTTGCTTTGTTGACTTGGGGTGTTGTTAAGATTTATTTCAAGAAGATCCAAAGATTCTTTTTGGATGCATTTTTTGTTATCCAAGCTAAGTTGAGAAGAGACGGTAACATGGCAAGAAGACCTTCGCATTCGAGAAAGATCAGGAATCCAGAGATTGTTTAATACATACTAACTACTATTTCCTTCATAGAACTATTCATTAATGTATCTTCTCCAAGGTATCAACCCTAGACAAACTCTCTAATTCTTGACCTTTTTAGTCAATTCCGGAACAACTTCAAACAAATCACCAACTAAACCATAATCAGCGACATTGAAGATAGGAGCTTCTTCATCTTTATTTATTGCAACAATAATCTTGGAATCTTTCATACCTGCTAAATGTTGAATAGCACCAGAAATACCAACAGCGACATATAAATCTGGAGCAATGACTTTACCGGTTTGACCAACTTGTAATGAATTGTCAACAAAACCGGCATCAACGGCAGCTCTAGTGGCACCAACACCAGCATGTAGAGCATCAGCTAATGGATATATCAATTCGGTGAAGTTTTCTTTATTCTTTAAACCTCTACCACCAGAGACAACGACTTTGGCACTACCTAATTCCGGTCTTTCTGATTTAGTTAAGTTTTCAGAAACCCACTCAATTGTAGTAGATTCAGCGTTAGAAGTATCAATTGATTCGATTTCGTATTGATTGGCAGATTGTTCAACAGTGGCATCAAATGCAGATGGTCTTGCACTGATTAAGATTTTCGAATCTTTGGATTTGACAGTTAAGATCGCATTACCTGCATAGATTGGTCTCTTGAAAGTAGTTGCGTCTTCAACTTTGATGATATCTGAGATTGGTTGGACATCTAGCAAGGCACCGATTCTAGGCAAGATGTTCTTACCAACAGTGGAAGCAGGGACAATTAAATGAGAAACGTCTCTAGCAGAGTCTGAAATCAATTCAGTTAACACAGGTGAGACCAATTCTGGTAAATAATGATCGAATTTAGCATCATTGGCAACCAAGATCTTAGACAAACCATTGATTTTAGCCAATTCCTCCTTAGCGACCTTCTCAGCATTGGAACCCAATAACACGGCAAGGATAGGGTTTCCTAACTGTTTAGCAGCGTTCAAAGTAGACAATGAACCCGATGTGATTTTATTGTCTGCAGTCTCTACAAACGCCAAAGTGGAGCCGTTTCTCTTTGAGAAAAGCAACTGTGCGGCCCTGGATCCCCGCGATAGGGCTCTGGAATTGAATCTAAGCATCTTGACAGACTGAAAAAGAATGTTCAATATCAAATATCAACAAACTGACGCTTCTTTCGAAGTCAAAACCGGTATTATTCATTTTAAATTCACCTCGAAAAAAAAACCGATCCAAAAAGGGTCAATTCCGAGGGAGTAACATATCACTTGCATATGTATGTGTCACGTGAAGGGTGTGCGAACATATACCAGATGGCACTCGCCCGACAATAGTCCGAATCAGAAATCACAACAAATTTTGTTGTAGATTGCATTTTAAAGTCATCGAGGGCGATTGGAGATCCCAAAGCAAGTTTTATTTTGAGCGAGGGAGCACACCAGTCTAAGGTTCTCTTTTGGTGTTTCGAATTGCAGACTTTTCCGCTTGGAACCAGGTATTATTATTAGAGACATTCAATTCAATACAGTTCGGTAACTGCGTTCCTTTCTCTGGACCCGTCTATCAGGCACTCGCACAGTTGGAAGTTAATCGCTCGCTAGATGGCCAATGTGCACATGATGGAGTCGACGTACCGGGATTTAGCAGAGAGAGCGTTGCAGATACTGGAGACCTCACAAAAATACAGAATCATTATCTTGTTGATCGGTGCCCCAGGTTCTGGTAAGACGACCGTTGCAAAGAGAGTTGCTGATATTTTGAACAGACGACACCAAGAAGAAGGTCAGATCATTGAAGAAGAGGAGAAGAAGGAATCGGTTCTTGCACACTTCAACGATTCATTACCACTTTATGACCCAGCTTCAGATATCGATAACGAAGATGAAGAATACACCCCCACAAGACAGGAACAGAGCAATGAAGACCTGGTGATAAGAGGCAGAGGAGGAGATTCGACAGCCATAAAGATCAAGAACAGCATCCAAAGTACAGAGCAAGAACGTAGGGACTATTTCGCACAAGTTATCCCAATGGACGGGTTCCATCTTCCGAGATCAATCTTGAAACGGTTCCAGGACCCTGAAGAAGCATTCATGAGAAGAGGCTCACCTTATACATTTGACTCATCGTTGGTTGTGAAACTTGTGCAGAACGTCAATGAGACGATTAAGGTCCCAAATGAGCACAAACTTGGACCATTAGATACATTAGACACCAACTCTAGAATACCAAATATCCTCATCCCTGATTTCAACCATGCCGAACATGACCCTAACCAATTCGGATGTGAGATCCATTCAAGTTCCAGAATCATTATTATGGAAGGGTTGTACTTATTACTAAACAATCCAGTTTGGTGCCAGATTTCCAGAACCTTAGACCCTAATGTTGGGATGGATGAAACTGAAAATGATATAACCACACCGAAGGCTACCACACATAATAACATCAAGGATGTTTTTATAACTCCAGTAGGAAAGAACCATGAATTTTGGAAGATCATTATCAATCCACCAAAGATCTTGCAGAGATTAGGGAAAAGGCATTTAAATGCAGGCATTGTTAAAACCTTAAAGGAAGGTGAGGAAAGAGTCAAGATCAATGACTTACCAAACGGTGAAAAGATATATCGTGAAAGTTTCAAAAGTGATTTGAATATCATTAGTATTGATGACGTCAATGAGTGCACCTCTTAGACAATTAGATAGATTTTATGCTAGAGAGATATTAGATATATATATTACATTTTCAACTTAAAACCCTTGAACATTTATACTATGTAAATATGTAAATCATTCATGCTTATCTTTTTAACATCAAAATGACTCCTTTTCCTAAACCTTAATGTACTAACACAATCACTTTCTTCTCCCGGAAGACCAAGTGGAATTGAACTCATAGTACATTCAAATGCATAAAACACTCCCCTAAAACACTCCCTTCAATAATGTAAGCTGCTCTTCTCTCTTTCTTTTTTAAACAGCTGGTCCACATGCTAAACTACCAGCGACTTTTCTTCTGTTTAATAACGTATTACCATCAAACTTCAAGTTGAAACTATCAATTTCCTTGAAATGGAATTGATTCTGTGTCAATGATGGCACTTTTACAGCCTTTGGTGCAGCGATTAATGACACTCCTGATGTATTTACTGATGTTGGTGACAATGAACCACTTCTGACCTTGGAAAGACTTGAGTTCAAAGAATCTTTACGTCGTGAACAATGGTGTGGTGTGCTGAGCGGATCACTGATCTTAAAGTTGTGAAATTTCTTGATGATTGGTGAATTGGTTATCACTGGTTGATGTTTGTAACAACTCTCTTCTGTGGTTTCTTCATGGAATGAATCACTATCATTAAGATCACCATCATCTTCACTATCATCATCCTCATCATCATCCTGATCATCATCGTCTTCACTGTTATCACTATCCTCATCATCACTTTCATTGAAATAATCATCTTCTTCTAATAACCTTCTTAATGGTGTACCAGTTCTTTGAATGCTCATACCGGTATCAAATGCAAACTTCATAGCTTCTGCACGAGGTGATAAACAAGTAAGATGTTGGACAGTTGGTATGGTATCCTCAAATCTCAAAACCGATTCACTCTTGGTTTGATACAATGGTGCATCAGACGCTGGTTTAGTTGGTTTAGAATTATTCAAAGTCCACGGGTGATTCAACACTTCATCTGGGCCATACCTCTGTTTTGGATCAACTGTTAACAAATGGGAAACCAAATCTTTAGCTTCTTTGGAAATCTCATCCCACCATGGTGACAGGAAAGTGTATTCACCCTTAGAGACCTTCAATGTTAGTGTCTTTGGATCAGTGTCATAGAATGGAGGGAAACCACATAACAAAGTGTAAAGAACACAGCCTACAGCCCACATGTCCACTGATTTGGAATACGCTTCATCTTTGACAACTTCAGGAGCAGTATAGGAGGCAGTACCACATGGGGTCTTTGTATTAGAATCCCAAAGAATCTTAGAAAGACCAAAATCAGCTAGTTTGACTCTACCAACCATACCACCACCAGTGTTTTGTCTAAATTCACCTTCATCAACCTTACTTTCATCATCAGAAACTCTTCTGTTGGTATGACCTCTTTTGTTTGGGAAGAAATCAATCTTTTCGAACAGTAGGTTCTCTGGTTTGATATCCCTGTGAACAACACCGACTTCAGAATGTAGATAATCCACTGCTTTCACCACCTGGATTAAGATATGTCTTGATAAATCTTCTGAAAAATAAGTATACTTCACAATTTGATTGAATAATTCACCACCGGAAATGTATTCGATGACGATGAATGCTCTCTTTTCGGTATTAATATAATTGTACAACTTGACAATGTTTGGATGGTCTAATCTTCTCATAATGGAGATTTCCTTCAACACGGCTTCCATCTGGGATGAACTCATGGACTCTTTCTCAATGACTTTGATGGCAACTTCGATATTCAAGTCGTAATCAATGGCTCTGTACACTTTGGAAAAGGCCCCTTCACCAATCTTCTCCTGAATCTGATAACGAGGTGACAATTCGTCAAAGAACGGTAACATCTCCTCTTTATCATCAGAAACAGGCAGCATGTTTGAATTCTGAGAGTGTTTTGGCTCGGAACTGGATCTTTTGTGCTTGTGATGGTGATCACCGTGCTTATGGTGTTTCTGGTTCCGTATCAGGTTCTTCAGGTTCTTCAAAAGACTGTTGTTAGTTCCTTAATGTCGATGGAATTAAAGGGGTGTTTAATACTCACACTAAACATGGCTTAAAATTAATAAAAAAAGTTGAGAATGGTTGTTTGTGGAGATTGCGGTAATATGTCTCAAACGCAATGAAAATAGGTGTTGGAGGGCACGGAAGGAGGAAGCGCCAGCGTAGCAGAATAGCAGCAGCAGGCAAACAGAAGATGAAGCTATCAAGTTGAAATCAAGTGAGACGGTGAACTTTTTTTTGTTTTGAATTTGTTTAAAAATGTCTGTTCCTAGAAAAATGAAACCACTTATTCGGGCACGAGCTTTAATTCCGGTGTGTCCAACTTTGCTGTTTCTATCAAAGCGAACGGTCTATTCGGGAGCTGGATAACTTGCTGAAATAAATAACAGGACGCTGCAGTGGGGAAATAGGAACAACACGTTCCCAAGAACAGCCAGGGACTTCTCCTCTCTTTAAATATCAAACACAGTCCCGAGATTCCTGGTGGTTGTCTTGATTTTGTAAGGTTCCTTCCACTCAGGTACATGCTTCGCATTACATCATTTGACGCGATTGGCTCCTGAGCATGCACGAGATGCGTCGGATTCGGTCAGTTGGGCATCTGTGCTCCAGGTTTAAGGAATACTAAAGCTTAAACGAGTGAGGTGGTTACAACTTACTGGTACCAATTTAGTCCTGATAATAATCCCACTTGGAGGTAAATAGAAGTTTAAAGGTTATTATCCTCAGTCGTTCGCTTACTAGTTCATTTGGTACAAAAATGGAAGTCTATTTCCAGGAATGTACAAGGGGCACATTCACAATTTCATCAACGTTTTTAAATGTTAGGCATAACGTTACATAAAATACATATCCTACTGCTACTACTTAGAAATACTCCGACTTGTCACATATCAATGTCAGTCACGATCAGACACTCAAATTAGGGACCGGATTACATATATCGTATAATTACCTCAATTTGTCTAAACATAGAACCCTACCATTCCCAGTCCCTATCACAACATCACCTTCTCCACTCACATCCAAACAGTTCAAAACCATAGCATGAGTGTCACCAGTATCTGGGTCACCGTCCTCGCTTCCACAAACATCCAAAACGTTTGTTTTAACCCCATCGATGTAATAGATTTTACCATTCTCTGACCCACTAACAAATTCATGTCTGCATGATGATGAGTTCGCTGGTAGGAAGACATTGTCAATCTTGTAAATCTCTTCAATATTGTTATGATTTGTCCTATTTTGAAATATCGTTTCTTGTTTTCCCATGTCAAATAACAAACTACCCTGTCCAAGAACATTCATCAGCACGACATCTGATCTCAATCCATCATCATGATGGTAATTAACCTTGGTAATTGGGTTGCTACTGAACTGATCATCCACTTGTAATAAGTCTGATCGTAAATCATAAGTGTACAATCTCCCATCGTTCCCACCACAGCTGATCAAAACACCACCTTCGTTAAAATCACAACTGTTTAAGGAGTCTCTGGAATGATTGGTAAATTCTTGAATTGGTTTGAACTTGTTATTCTGTCTAAGGTCCCATATTCTTAAATCCATATCAACACTCAGAATCAACCCATTCTCAGAAAGGACTTTGATATCATTCACTTTCTTCCCTCGATAATCGACATTAAGATTTTCGAATTTCCTAAGAGGTGTGCTTTTAATCTTATCATGAATCAAGATTTGATTGGAACAACTAACAATCTTATCCTTATCTAACAACTCAATTGCATTCACCGAAGTGTTTGTGTATGTATCATACTTGAGGACTTCCGCGCCGTTTGATAGATTGAATAGACTGAGTTGGTTCTGTTGGCCAACAAAGGTGTATTTACTTGACGATTTGCCAGTTCCTCCATTATCAACTTTGAGCGCCGTGATTGGGGCTTTTGATTTGGTTTCAAGCGTGAATTTGATGTATGGTTTCATTAATAATTTAGCTATATCATCTAGAGTTCTATGATAATTACCAGCAGGTTTGAAACTCGAACAATTACCTCTCTCTCTACAACTATTAGTCCCACCTCAATAATTATTGATGCCTTGAAAGATTTCAACCGTTTTTCAAACACCCAGACACCAATCAAATTAGCCCTAACAGCACAGTGACATCATTTGTTTTCATCTCAGATGTGGTTTATATTTAGTTCAGCTGAATCTAACTGAAATACGGTAAAAAGGTGACATTCAGTTTATAGATCTGGGTTAGACGCAGCGACCACTGATAGCCATAAGGTTTTCTGTCACGTAAAGTATGGAGTACTAGTGATATCGATGAACTTTATCAGAATGTTTACTTTTGATGTATTTTTAGCATCATGCGGGAAATAGTACTAAAAAGATAGTGACAAATATGATCTGAACTGTATTAAATATTATTAAAAACGATTAAGTGAATATGACTAGATAAAAGTGATAAAAAATGAATGCACACACCTTCTAAAACACCCCCAAACTTCATCAATCAATAATTGATATTAACATTCTGTGATGGACGTCTACTATGACCTCTTCCACCAACAAATGTATCCCCTTCGAAATAATGGTTACCTGTAACGCTATTACTATCATTATTCACCGTATCATCAAATATCTTCTCATCAATCATTTCATCATGATCGAATTTACTTGCACCATGACCGATAGAACCATTCTGTTTCTTGTATTGATTCTTAGAAACCAATTCACCTTCTGAATTAATAAACATATTATTGTTGTTTCTGAAGAATTTCCACCAAATGAAAACTAAGAGACCTGCTAATAATGGGAAACCAACACCAACAACGACACCAACGACGATGTTTCTATCTTTTGTCGATAGACCGGAACCTTTGTCTTGTATGTTTGGATTAGTGTTTGCTCCGGTCGGTTGTGCAAGATCGGTAGATGATGCCGTTGTGGTTGAAGATTCACGAGGTAAGGTGACGGTGGTTGTGTGATTGATGACTATCGTGACACCCGATGGATTCACCGATGTAGTGGTTTCTGAATATGTAGATGAAGGTTCTGGGGATGATTCTGTAGATGAAGGTTCCGAGGAGGATGTTGTTTCTTGGGGTGTGAACGAGGATGAGGAAGAAGAACTTGACAAAGATGGGGTCCACCATTCACTGGTTGAAGAGGATGCCTCTGATGACCAGAGTGGCTCCCTTGACGAACTGGAGATCGAGGCTTCTTCACTCCAAACCCACACTGAGGATGATGCTGTCTCAGAAGACGAGCCCAGTAGGCTGCTAGTAAAGGAGGAACTAGGCTGCGGGAAAGTGGAGTTCACCAAGGCGCTGCTCTCATCTACTCGCTTCTCCAAGTAGAGATCGCGATTGAGATCGCTCAGGGCGTCATCTTTGTTGTCCTGGACTTTGGTGTAGAGTATCTCATCTATATTGCTTCTCCTTAGCAACTGCTGATGCTCGTGGTGGAAGTGGACAGAAGGCATGACGAAGCACAGCAGGGATACCACTATGGAGGCACAGAGGGCCCACGCTGTTCTTCTGGTAGTGGGAGGGGCCATTGGCGTGATCTGGTGCGGATTGTGGTGCACAAAGAGTTGAAATCGAAAATTCAGAACAAAAAGTTATACATCACAATCATTGAGTTCACACTTTTTTTCCTCCTTGCCTGTGTAAGATGGTCTAAATCTAATGAGTAAAATTTCTTTTTCGGGTTAGTAAGCGTTATTGTCCACGGTGCAGTGCACACTGCATATCGGTGAATTGAGAAATGCTGATAACCTTTTCCAGAGTTCGCAAATTTAGAGATATAGACTTTGCGAACAAGCCATTGAAGTAACACCTAACAATTTTATGCTCCATTGTGGACCTATACTTGAATTAAGTTTTGGGGCTCTTCTGGAGAGAGATGTGTCCAAGGACCAATCTTAGTTAGGAGAAGAAGCCAAAATTTCAAATTATCACTGGAAGGAATCAATTGCAGATACATACATTCAAGGGTACTGTCCTTCCAGGTGATCTTCGAAATTGAAAACGGTGATTGACTACACTTTATTATAACCTTGACAACCTACAGTCCATACAGCATGCTATAAATAAACTCCGCGCATTACACATGAAGTCGTCTGTTAACGCGAGTCGCGCCGTCCTGGCTCTAAGGAGTTCTGGCATTAACTTAACCCATCTCACATTTTCACTGTTAACTCGGCCCAAAGACGGTAGACCTAGGTCGTTTAGCCATTTGGGGGTATTGCTCTCAGGCTTCAGCTCTTAACAGAGTCTTCCAGACTTCTCGATTCCGTACATGGCTCACGTTAAAACTTGTAAACATAAATAAAATCTAATATACAACGAAACTAAACAGAATAAATCAAGAATCCGATGAAGTATCCTAGACACTCAATTGAACGGATTCACTGGTGATATGGTGTTTGAATGGTTCTAGAGCCTTAGCAACATCATTAGCTAAGAACTTTTCAACTTGTTGAGGAGCTCTACCAACGAAAGTGGATGGATCTAATAAAGATTCTAATTCATCATGAATTGGTTTGAAGAAATCAGTGTTTTTGACTCTTTCAATCAAATCATTATCACCACCTTCTTGTTTGACAACAGCAGCGGCTTGGTGAGATAAGACTCTGATTTCTTCATGAACTTCTTGTCTTGAAGCACCTTTTTCAACCATAGCCATAATGATGTTTTCAGTGGCCATGAATGGCAATTCACCTTTGATTCTTCTTTCAATAACTTTTGGATAGACAACTAAACCAGAAGTAATGTTTTGTAAAGTAGATAATAAGATATCAGCAGTCAAGAAAGCTGATGGTAATGAGATTCTTCTGATGGCTGAATCATCTAAAGTTCTTTCAAACCATTGAACAGAAGCAGTTTGAACAGCATCATTGTGTAATGAACCTAAATGTCTAGCTAAAGAACAGACTCTTTCACATCTCATTGGGTTTCTCTTGTAAGCCATAGCAGATGAACCGATTTGGGATTTTTCAAATGGTTCTTCAACCTCTTTCAAGTTAGCTAATAATCTGATATCAGTAGCGAATTTGTGAGCAGTAGCAGCAAATGAAGATAATGGGGATAAGACATCAATATCAATTTTTCTTGAGTAGGTTTGACCAGTGACTGGGTAGACAGTGTCGAAGCCTAACAATTCTGTGACTCTCTTATCTAAAGCCTCAACTTTGTCATGATCACCATGGAATAAAGCTAAGAAAGAACCTTGAGTACCAGTGGTACCTTTAACACCTCTTAAACCAATATCGTTTCTGGCTCTAACAAAGTTTCTTAAATCCCATAACAATTCTTGGATCCATAAAGTAGCTCTTTTACCAACAGTTGTCAATTGAGCCGGTTGGAAATGAGTCCAACCTAAGACTGGTAAATCTTTGTATTCTTCAGCGAATTTACTCAATCTGTCAATGACATTAACCAATTTTGGAATGATAATATCATAAGCATCTCTCAAGAAGATTAAATCAGCATTATCAGTGACAAAACAAGAAGTAGCACCCAAATGGATAATACCAGAAGCAGCTGGAGCAACATCACCAAAAACGTGGACATGGGCCATAACATCATGTCTAACGATGGCTTCTTCCTTAGAAGCAGCCTCGATTTCTTCATCAGTGATAATCAAGTATTGTTTCATTTGTTCCAAAGCATCATCACTAATAACGTCTAAACCTAATTCCTTTTCAGCAATGGCTAAATTGTACCATAACTTTCTCCAGGTAGAGAATCTGTTTCTTAAGGAAAAGATGGAGGACATCTCTTCAGATGCGTATCTGGAGGATAATGGGGTGGCGTATTTATCGTTGGACATTGTGTGCTGGTGATCAGTGAATACCAAATAGTTGAATTGGAGACTGAATTGGTGAAATTGAATCAAAGAAAGAAACAATTCCAGCTTTTAATATCCTTTAAACTTTTTTCGAGATGCTGATATAAAAATTAATTAGTGTCAAAATTTGAAAACTGACTTCTTCGCGCAATTTCCAAATACGGTAAGTGTCACATTTGCACAAATGGCGCAGTTTTCGCCAATTTGGCCGATAAGTTCCGAATGCGAAAATGAAATGTATACCAAAAATTTCTATCAAACCACCTAAGTATTTTCATTCACCAAAAAACCACAAAAAGAGTAGAGTAGATCTCCTCAATTGGTACAATTCAACAACAATGTCACCACAAGTCTTCCAATTCTCCCACTTACCAGTTCATTCCCATTCTTTCTCCCAAGATCGTCAAACTTTGGCCATCTCCAAGGAGACTGATGTGGAAATCTACAATGTTTCCAACCCAAAGGCCCCGAAATTGATTACTGTCTTAAAAGATCACGACAAAACCGTCACTGCCGTTGATATCTCCATCCATGGCCGTATTGTTACTTGTTCTCAGGACAGAAATGCTATTGTTTGGGAACCATTATCAGATGGTTCATATAAACCAACTTTGGTCCTTTTAAGAATTAACAGAGCTGCCACCTGTGTTAAATGGGCCCCAAATGGTTTCAAATTTGCAGTTGGTTCAGGTGCTAGAGTCATTGCCGTCTGTTATTTTGAACAGGAAAACGATTGGTGGATTTCTAAACATATCAAGAAACCAATCAGATCAACCATTTTATCCATTGACTGGCATCCAAATAACGTCTTATTAAGTGCCGGTTCTACTGATGGCCATGCTCGAGTTTTCTCCGGCTTCATTAAAGGTATTGACGCTAAACCAGAACCTTCATTATGGGGTGAAAAACTACCATTCAATACATTATCTGGCGATTTTGTTAGTTCTAATGGTGGTTGGATTCATGATGTCGCATTTAGCGCCAGTGGTGATGTCTTAGCTTTCGTTTCCCATGATTCTTCCTTGACTATTGTCTACCCAGGTGGTGCGGATGCTCCTCCAAGATCAATTTTGAGTGTTTCTACATCATTATTACCATTTACTTCCGTTATATTCAAGAATGACAATACAGTTATTGCAGCAGGTCATGATTGTCATCCAGTTGTCTTTGAAGGTGATGAAACTAACTGGGCTCAAACTTATTCTATTGATGATCCAAAGGATTCTAAGGTTCAAGATGATGGTGAAACAAGTGCTTTGAATATGTTTAAACAGTTAGATTTGAAAGGTACTTTGTCTGGTAAGAACTCCACTGATTTGAAAACCATTCATCAAAATTCAATCACCCAAATCAGGCCATATGCTGAATCCAATGGTCAAGTCACCAAATTCTCCTCAAGTGGTATCGACGGTAGAATTGTCATCTTTGATGCATAGACTTTTTTTTTATATAGCTTCACTTGGTTTCCTTTAATCCTGATAAAAGCTCTGCTTTGTTGATTCCTGTAACGATTCGATGTATTCTTGCTGATTCTCATCAGCACCTTCTTGTTGCAAGAACAAAGAGTAAACAGCAGCTTTGAACAAGGTGAATACCAACGCGACTTTGCTCTCAATGACACGCAAATTCTCTATTAATTGTGATGATGATTTCGATACCAGTTCTTTGATGATCGCGTCCAAATGGCTCAATCTTTTCGATAAATCTTGGTACCGCTGAAGAATCTTCAGCTCAAGTTCTGTAAGTTGTGTGGATTGGGTGTAGTCTGTATTAGTACTCATTGTGACTGCAGTTCGACTCGTTATTTCTGGTTGAAGTGAAGTCGAGTGCCTTGTTTTGTTTTTGTTTCGTTCCACGCGCGATTTTGAGATTCACGTGACACATAGTTAAGAGAGCCGTAGAATTTCAACAGACGACGAACTAGCCATGGATAAACTATATAAGGTCAATAAATAATGGTAATAAATAGGCTCATAGCTGAGCAATAAATAGATAATAAATAAATAATAAATAGGTAGTGGTTAGTAAAATGTCATTCTTAGTTTGTTAGTTCTTCAAGTTCTAATATTCTTGGTCTCGATATCTCCAAGGATACTCAACTCCATTTCCAACAATCTCTTATCAAAAGAATTCATTGGTTTCAACCCGGATGGAGAATTGTTCATTTGATACAATCTCAAATACGGATCTTGTAAGATCTCAAAGAAGTGCATCAAATCTTTCATTGATTTCATGGATATTAGCTTCATGTTGACTAATTGTGTGTGGATTTCATGACATTTGGAGAGATCTCTTTGAGCTTTATATAGATTATAACTAGCGAATAAATGATCGATGGTGGATGATGGGCTAGCAAAGTTGGATTCTGTTAAAACAATGATGTTGGCTCCAAGTCTGGAAGCCATGGAGATGAAGAATTCACTTTGGTTTGGATTGTCGACAATAAGAAAGTTTTTCAAATTAGCAACTCCATGGTGTACCTGCGAACTTTGTTTGAGATAATGGACCAGGATCTCCTCATTCCTTTTGAAGTTGTTGGTGGATAGCGGTAGTGAGTAGTTGAAGTCACTATTTGTATGATTTCTGAAGAGTTTCACATTAGCACTTTTCAAAAGTTTGCTGTAATCTTTAACTATACCCAGACTTGGAAAATAACTGCTTCTTAAAATACCGAAATCAAAGTTTGGTTTCTGATAGATATATTCCAATGAAGCAGCAGCGGGGTCTCTTAATCTGATATGGTTCATCATAAATGCCTTGATATTCATGAGATTATCACTCTTACCATCCTTGAAATACTGATTCAGTTGACTCTTGCTCAAAAACGGATGATATACCTGCCCATATAACTTATTCATGGAACGGACATTTCCCCAACATGGACCAACAGCACCACTCTTCCCAGAAACAACAGACTCAAATGACTTTTGTAATGCGTCTTCCTGCTTAGGATCAATAATCTTAGTTTCCTTGTTATTCAACACCACATTGTTGATAATCTTTGTCTGCGGAACAGTGCTGAAGATAGTGCTTTCGTGGAAGTGGAATTTGTAGAGAGTCTGCGGCTTCAGAGCCCCTCTCATGCTCAGAAACGTCATTCTGATACTTCCCGCTGTGCGATAGTTCACTGTCACTTTCAGAAGTTCAAGGAAAGGGAGAAACTCCATTTTAAAAGCGGAGGTTCAACGAAAATCGCGAATTCAGGAACTTATCGGAAATCAACGTCCCGATCACGTGAATTATCACCAACCATCGCCGCCTAACCTTTTCATTATGTTCGAAAATTTTCGTATTATCAGTACATCGCATCATTCATTCGCTACATCTCGAATTAATTTGAGAGATCTAGAGATCCTGTAACAATGGCAAAGGATACTCTTATTGGTATTGTTGGGAAACCATCATCTGGTAAATCCACAACGTAAGTAGAACTTACAGAGTGAGCTTTTGAAGGAGATAAGTACTAACATGATCATCTCAGGTTGAATAGTAACTTGCATATTGATATTGATTCAGCAAAAAGACCGAGTACTAACAACTATTAGGTTTGACTGATGCTGCTGCAAAGACAGGTGCATTTCCATTCACAACCATTGATCCAAATAAGGCAAGTGGTGAGTATGATTTATTCATGAAAAAAATTATATACCATAAGACTAACAGTTACAGGTTACTTGAAAGTTGATTGTGCATGTTCCAGATTCAGTAAGCAAGACCTCTGTAAGCCAAACTACGGTTGGTGTGAGAATGGTAAACGTCATATCCCAGTGCTATTACTAGATGTTGCGGGCTTAGTTCCTGGCGCTCATCAGGGTAAGGGTCTAGGTAATAAGTTTTTGGATGATTTGAGACATGCTGATGCATTGATTCATGTCGTTGATGTCAGTGGTACTACCGATGCTGAAGGTAAGAATACAAGAGGTTATGATCCATTGAAGGACGTTGAGTGGCTACAGGATGAAATCAGACTATGGATTGAAGGTAATTTGGAGAAGAGATGGGGTTCTATTGTTAGAAGACATACCGCTACAAAGAGTTCGATAGTTGATACACTATTAATACAATTTGCAGGTTATTCAGCAAATGGTAATATGGTTGCTAGAGCATTAGACAGAATTCCAAATCTTGGAAAGTTGGAAAATTGGGATTCCGATAAGATTACCGAAGTTGTCAAGGCATTCATGGCTGAGAAATTCCCAACTGTTTTAGCATTGAATAAGATCGATCATCCTGACTCCGACAAAAATGTCTCAAAAATCATTTTGAAATATCCAGATACCAAAGCTGTGCTGACATCTGCTATAACAGAGGTATTCTTGAGAAAATTGGCTAAGCAAGGATATATCAAGTACGAAGAAGGTACTGAATTCGTGGATACAAAACAAGATCTACCAGATGACCCAACGCTGAAAGAAGTTGATGAGAAAGTACTTAACAGAATAGAGAATATCAGAGATTTGGTGCTGTACAGATTTGGCTCAACTGGAGTCGTTCAAGTGTTGCAAGCAGCAGTTGATGTGTTGGAGTTGGTCCCAGTCTACACTGTTCGTAACATCAATTCATTCAGTGGTGGTAATGGTACGAATGTCTTCAGAGATTGTACATTGATCAGAAAAGGTACCCCAGTGAGTAAAGTTGCCAGATCAATTATGGGTGATGCTACAATTGCTGCAGTTGAAGGTGTTGGTGGTCATAGAATCAGTGAAGACGATACCATTGATATCGGTAAGAATGATATCTTAGCATTCAAGGTTGTTCCTGGTGCACATAAGGATTAGAATAGATGCGATTTGTATTCAGGCTACATGTAGGCCATATTATCATTAACAATTTATTAATTTGAAGAATAATTGCTTCAAGTACAATGATTTGATATGAACAACCCCAACTCGAAAACTAACGAAGAAAATCATGAGATTCATTTAGTTCTTCAGTTTCCTTTCCTTTTACTGTCATCATCCTCTTCGATTGTGCAACTTTCTTCATCACCATTTTCAATAGCAATAACTTTTTCAATATAATTTTTCATCTCCGGTGATGATAAGTCTCTGTGAAATCTTTCTGGACCAAGTAAAGTAATGAAGATGGTATAGATGAAGACAGAACCAGTCAATATAGCCATCACTTTACCATAGTTATATCTAGTTGGTTCGCCATTAGCATCCCAAGCAACCGGCCAACTGTGGGCAAGACGAGTTTCAATAGTGGATGAAGGAGAGGCAGCTAAGTTACCTAATTGATAAGCTAAACCAGAAATGAAAACTCTCGAATTCTGTGGTGATAACTCAGATAAATGAGCTGGAATGATACCCCAGATACCAATAATGAAGAAGTATAGGAAGAAACCAGATGGGATAACTGATGCAACTTCATGAATCATGAAAGTGGAATAGATGAAAGCACCACCAAGGACACAGCATAACAATATTGATAAACGACGACCAAGGACTTCCATCAGGGCACCAATGACCATAGCACCGATAACACCACCCATATTGGTGATGACGACGGTGACAGCGATACTGTTTTCGGATAACTCAACCTGTTTTCTTAAGAAAGTTGGGAGTAAATCTTGAGCGGAATGAATCAAATAGTTTGGAGCTGCCATCAATAAGACTAAGTAGACGAACAGTAACCAGTATTTAGAGATGATTTCTTTGGATTTTATCATTTTTTCTTTGAAGGTCAAGACACGATAAGTGCCGTTATTTAGCTGATCTTCTTTGATTAGTTCTCTAGCTTTCAAGACTCTTGAGAAATAGATGGTTTCTGGGTAGAAGAATCTCCAAACAATCAAGATGAAAGGGATACCAGCAGAAAACCAGAACAGAGCTCTCCACGACTTCTCAGTATTTTGGAAAGCTTTCCAGAAGACAGCAGCAAAGACCATACCAAATGGATAACCAATGAAGAATAAACCAGAAAGGAAAGAACGAGCTTCAACAGGAGCATCTTCTAAAGAAGTGGCAGCAGCAGTACCATATGTAGCACCCATAGCAACACCAGACAGAGCTCTAATAGCTAAGAACTGTTGGAAAGTTTGACAGAAACCAGTACCTATCTGCAAGACACAGAACAAGGCACAAGCAGCAATGAAAGGCCATTTTCTGGAGTATTTGTCGGTCCACCAACCAAAGATCACAGCTCCAGCAGAACGCACCATCAAAACTGAAGATAAACCCCAGGTGATTTGTTCAGTGGAGACATCGAAAGCTTCAGCAATTTGAGTAGCACAAACAGCAGTAAGGAAGAAATCCAAACTAGCTGAAAACCATGCAAGCATACCCATGAAAAAGTAGTTCCAGTTTCTCAAAGTGACTTGCCTTAGAGCAGGCACAGGGTTCAAGTACTTTGTGTTTTCCAAATGGATCTCCCCTAGGGAGCTGACTCTTGTGAGGAAGTAGTGTTTGATGCCCGCACTGGACCAGTCAATGGTATCATCGTCCTTAGCAGGAAAGACTTCAGGCTGTTGTGTTTCCTGCACTCTTTTGTCCTTCACTGATGACTGCGAACTCATGGTTGAATTGACTGAGATATGTAAATTGAATCAAATCTAGAGAACCATCCCCGGACTGAACCATTTCTCAATTAAAGGAACTTCAGCTGCTCTTTATAGGCGACCTCGCCAGCACACCTCGCTGCAGTGCACTGTGTTATAAAATGAAGTTTTCAGCTCTTATGGAGATGTGCTTTGATTGCGCGTAGAATTACACGGCGCTGCATATTTCAGCCTTTTGTATACAGCCGTTTTGGGTATTCGGAACCGCAAATTGTCAATAACTATTTCAAGAGTCAGGCAGGAGTCAGGCATCACTTGCAACTTAAAGTAGTATTCGACCAAATAGGTCCATGGTTCTACCACCACTACAGACCGTATTCACTTTAAACGTCGCCCACAACTCCAGCGCAAAAAGAATGTCAACGTAGAACCGAGGATATTGCGGAGTTACTGCCATGAAATAAACGATTGATCTGCCAATGACGACCTATTGCGCACCGATATAATGTTGTACGTACGGTGTTACGTGTACCTAGGGGACAAGTTGAGGGCCGGGGCAATCTGGGGTAAGACGTATCTTGTCTGGGGGTTTGCAAATCATGAGATCATTGTGTGGTGATGATATTACAAAACGACCCGTAGTATGTACCAGTGTTTACTGTAGCTGCTAGCATATTGATATGCTATATTTACTTATCTTTAATTAGCTATCAGGAACTCTAAATCCACTTTTTGTAATGTTTTTTGACAAGCAATGCCCAGAATTGAGACAATGAAACCAAGAGGTCCTAAAATGCACCCTGGGCTTGTCCTTAAAGCTAAGAGTTATCAAGTGCCACTAGGCCCTAGGGCAGCAGAACAGAGGGCCAGGGGCCAAGTCTTGTGGCTGATTGCATCTAGATTCTATCGTAATTTCACACCTCTATGAACCCGAATTTCAGACTTTGATGTGCGACTTAAATAATTTTAATATGAAATCTGGGAGGGTCGCGGGGTACAGAGGGGCAAGACCATTATTTTTGAGTGCGTTGAAACTTGGATGTTGGTCTAGGGCCTTAGAGACTAGGGAGCTCTGGACCCGGGACTCGGGAGGAATACAGGCACGGCTCTGCCTAAAAAATGGTTGCCTGTCGGCCTAGGGTTAGGCGGAACTAGAAAATTAGTCCCTGGCTCCCACTTGAGGACTAGAAAGTCGGGACTCTGGACTAAATTTTCCGGAGGGACTACTTTCGCGACTTTGACTCAGTTAGTCCAAGTCCACCAGAGTCAGAACTGGCGCTAGAGAAGTCAGACTGGACTTGACTTCCTCATCGGGCCTCAGAAAACAGTAGCTCATCGGTGCCTCAAAGACAATAGATTTCTCTCGACCACTATGTTTTTAGGATCACTTTCACAACCCCCATACACACACTTCTGCTAACTAAACACGTTAATACAAAACACCTGCAAAGCCCTAATTCCACTGACTCATCCATTATAGGAGCAAAAATTGGCACGTGATGTTTTGTCATGAAAATTTTTCCAGGTGTGTCATTAACATAGTTAAGACCATGAAAATGACTTTAACAAAATTAAAATAAATTAGCTTAGTTTTCTTATATATTACCTCTGAATTTCTCAGCAGATTCATTTCTATATCATCATCGATCTATACTCAGACCTCCAAACCACAATGGCCTCACCACAACAGATCCAAAACTTGCAAAAAAGTTTCGAACAAGCCACCTTGGGCTCTCCAGGTGCTGTTTCAACCTCCCCATCAACTTCTTTCTTACAAAACCAATTCCGTCCAAGAACTGGCTCATCATCTAAACCAGTCAAGCCATTGAAGCCTTTCTCCACCGGTGATATCAAGATCTTGCTTTTGGAAAACGTCAACCAAACTGCCATTGAAATCTTTGGTAAACAAGGTTATCAAGTTGAATTCTACAAGACTTCATTACCAGAAGAAGAATTGATTGAAAAAATCAAAGATGTCCATGCTATTGGTATCAGATCAAAGACCCAATTGACTGAAAAGGTCTTATCACACGCGAAGAACTTGGTTGTCGTTGGTTGTTTCTGTATTGGTACTAACCAAGTTAACTTGGACTATGCTGCTTCAAAAGGTGTTGCTGTCTTCAACTCTCCTTTCTCCAACTCCAGATCAGTTGCTGAACTAGTCATTGCTGAAATCATCTCATTGGCCAGACAATTAGGTGACAGATCCATTGAATTGCACACTGGTACTTGGAACAAAGTCAGTGCCAAATGTTGGGAAGTCAGAGGTAAAACTTTGGGGATTATCGGTTACGGCCATATTGGTTCTCAATTATCTGTCTTAGCTGAAGCTCTTGGTATGAATGTTCTTTACTACGATGTCAACATGATCATGTCTTTAGGTAACTCCAAACAAGTTTCAACTTTGAATGAATTGTTAGGTAGGGCTGATTTCATCACCTTACATGTTCCAGAAATTCCAGAAACCAAAAACTTGTTATCAGCTCCACAATTCGCTGCTATGAAAGACGGTGCTTATGTTATCAATGCTTCAAGAGGTACTGTTGTTGATATTCCAGCTTTGATCTCAGCCATGAAATCAGGTAAAATTGCAGGTGCTGCTCTTGATGTCTACCCACACGAACCAGCTAAGAACGGTGCCGGTTTGTTCAGTAACGACTTGAACCCATGGATCTCAGAATTAGTCTCATTAAGAAACTTGATTTTGACTCCACATATCGGTGGTTCTACCGAAGAGGCTCAATCAGCTATCGGTGTCGAAGTTGGTACTGCTTTAACCAAATACATCAACGAAGGTTCTTCAGTTGGTGCTGTTAACTTCCCAGAAGTCACTTTAAGAGCTTTAGATCTTGATCAAGAAAACAGTGTTAGAGTGTTATATATCCATCAAAATGTTCCAGGTGTTTTGAAAACAGTCAACAACATCTTATCAGATCACAACATTATCAAACAATATTCTGATTCTCAAGGTGATATTGCTTATTTGATTGCTGATATCTCTGATGTTAACCAGAGTGATATCAAGAGTTTACATGATCAACTAGAAAACACCCCATACAAAATCGTCACCAGATTATTGTATTAGATCCAGTTGGTTATTTAATCACTTGGACAACAACTTGTCTTTAACAGACTTGTTGGTATGAGAAAATGATTAGTTTCATTTTCATTCTTTTTAACGAAATCAAAAACACATATCTGGGATATTCAACATATTAGTAATTCTTTTTTTTTAGTTCTGTTTAGAGATAGATATACACGCGTGCGTTCATAGTTACTACTGTAGATTCAAGTAAGTCATAAACATTTCATCAAATAGGCATATAAGTCATAATTAAAGGTCACACAAAATCTTTCTGATTATCATCATCAAACTTGTCTAAAGCTTCCTTGTTGCTCATTAATAAATCAAATACAAAAGTATGACCACCATTGAGAAGCATAGTGATCTTGAAGTTTCTAATAAGTTCTTTGTATTTAGCAATCACAATGCGTTCTCCAAGTGTGTTTCCTTGTGCGAAGTGTGGGAATATCTCAAATTGTACCCATTTTTCAAGTTCATTGATGAGTAGATTTGGTTCGTTCTCATAATCAGAAAATGTACTGTATTTCCCTTTCTTTCTGAGGAACTCCCTGAATTCCTTCAAGTCCCTGAAATATGCATCAACGAACTTGGAGTCGTCTGGTATCTGTTTGTATTCGGTTTGCTCTTTGATGAAGTCCTGGGTGGGAATGATCATCTTCATGTTGGACGCAGATGCCATTCTTTTCCAATGCAAAGGTGCGGCTCTCGCCACATGAAACAAAGGCCTTCTCAAGATGTTCATGATCCACCGATTTATGTTTCCAACAGCGAACAATACTGCTTTATAACTAAGGAAAGGACAATGGAAAGTAGAAATCGTATTCAAACTATCCGATTCCTATGATAAGAAGTCACGTGAAATATGTCGGACTTCCGGACTTACACAATTGGTGGCGAAAAAGGAATCGAAACGAAAACAAGAAAACTGGACTACTTTTCATAACAAAACGCCATCAATTCCCTACCCAATTCCACCCAGAAAAGATGACTGCTGTTTCTGCTGCTCCTTATCTGGCACTTCTCAATGAGCACGATGCTAGCTTGAAGAGTTACGCGTTGAAATCAATTAACGGCGTCGTTGACCAACTTTGGTCTGAAGTTGCCAACAGCATTTTAGAGATTGAAGAATTGTATGAAGATGAGACGTTTAAAGACCGTAAATTGGCTGCATTGATTGCATCTAAGGTTTATTACAATTTAGGTGATTATGAATCAGCTGTCAAATTTGCATTAGTTGCTGATGATGTGTTCAATATTGATGAAAGTTCAGAATATGTTCAAACTATCATTTCTAAAGCCATTGACCAATACGTTAAATGGAACAGCAAGAATTATGAAAGTGGTTCTGAGGTTGAACCAATTCCAACTCAATTGACTTCTATCTTCGAGAAAATGTTGAATAAAGCTGTCAAGGCTGATGAATTGAAGTTAGTCATTGGTATTTCCCTAGATGCTTATAGATTAGACATTGTTGAACGGATCGTTAATGACCAATTGAAAAAAGACTCAGAAGAATCCGTGTTAAACTTAATCAACTACACATTGAGTTCAGCTACTGCAAACATAGATAACACCACTTTTAGAACTAAAGTCTTGAATTCATTAGTTACGATCTTGACCAACTTGAAGAACCCTGAATTTTTCACGATCTTCAAAATTATAGTGATCTTGAACGATTCAGAATTGTCAACTCACTTATTCCAAAACTTATTGAAGAACAATCAAGATCCAAATAACAAGTTGATTGTTTATCAAGTTGCATTTGATTTAGTTAACTCGGCATCTCAAGAATTATTAGACAAGACCATCACTAATTTAGAACAATTGAATCCAAATGATGAAGATCCAGTGATCTCAAAAGTTGTTAAGATTTTATCAGGTATCCCAACCTGTGATTTTGATATTACCTTTTTACAGAAAAACAACAACACTGATATTCAAATCTTGAACAAATCCAAAGATTACTTAGATGGTAGAAATTCTATTTTCCATTCAGCAATCACTTTTGAAAACGCCTTCTTACATGCCGGTACCACTGATGATTCTTTCATTAGATCTAATCTAGAATGGTTAGGTAAAGCCACCAACTGGTCCAAATTTACTGCCACTGCTGCGTTAGGTGTCATACACAAAGGTAACTTATCACAAGGCCGCAAGATCTTACAGCCATATTTACCAGGCAGTTCAGGATCTCATTACACTAAGGGTGGTTCATTATATGCATTAGGTTTAATTTTTGCTGGTCACGGTAGAGAAACCATTGATTACTTAAGAAAACACGTCGTTGAGAATGGTGGTTCTGCAGGTACTGATGAAGTTGATGTTATCTTACATGGTGCTTGTTTAGGTACTGGTGTTGCAGGCATGGGTTCTGGTAACCAAGAAATTTATGAAGAATTGAAAGTTGTTTTATACTCAGATAACGCTACTTCTGGTGAATCAGCAGCTTTGAGTATGGGTTTGATTATGTTAGGTTCAGGGGATGAAAGTGCACAAACTGATATGTTATCATATGCTCAAGAGACTCAACATGAAAACATAATTCGTGGTCTAGCTGTCGGATTATCATTATTGAACTATGGTAGAGAAGAAAAGGCTGATGATGTTATCAATGAATTATTAAAACATGAAAATCCAATTTTGAGATACGGTGGTGCTAACACCATTGCCTTAGCTTATGCAGGTACTGGTAACAACAAAGCCATCAAGAAATTGTTACATGTTGCTGTCTCTGATTCAAGTGATAATGTTAGAAGAGCTGCTGTTACTGCATTAGGTTTCGTTTTGATCCGTGATTATCAAACCGTTCCTAGAATTGTTGAATTGTTATCAGAATCTCATAATCCACATGTTCGTTACGGTACTGCGATGGCCTTAGGTATTTCATGTGCCGGTAAGGGTCTACCACAAGCCGTTGAAGTTTTAGAACCATTAACTAAAGATCCTGTTGATTTTGTTCGTCAAGGTGCGTTGATTGCATTATCAATGGTTTTAATCCAACAAAATGAAAAAGCATACCCAAAGGTTGGTAAAATAAGAGAATTATATGCCACTATTATTTCAAACAAATCACAAGATGCATTAACTAAATTTGGTGCTTCATTAGGACAAGGTATAATAGATGCTGGTGGTCGTAATGTGACTATTCAAACTGAAAATTCATCAACTGGTACTTTGAATACTAAAGCCATTGTTGGTTTAGCAGTTTTCACACAATTTTGGTATTGGTTCCCATTTACGCATTTCTTAAGCTTGTCATTCACTCCAACTTCAATTATTGGTATTCGTGAAGATTTCAAGATCCCTGAATTTGAATTGAATTGTCATTCAAAACCACAGTTTTTTGATTATCCACCAAAATTAGAAGAAGAGAAGAGTGTTGTGTTTGAAAAAGCTAAGAGTGCTGTTCTATCAACCACTGCTAAAGCTAAAGTTAGAGCTAAAAAGAGTCAGAGACAAACTAAAGATGATGAAATGGATATTGATGAAAAGCCAAAACCCAAACCAGAAGCTAAAGAAGAGTCTGAAGATAAACCAGCTGAAGAAATAACCGCCACTACAGAAGAAGAAGAAGATAATACAATCAAATACTCAAAGACTCCATATAAGGTCTCCAACTTATCAAGAGTGTTACCAAACCAACTGAAGTACATCTCTTTCAACAAAGACGAGAGATTTGTTCCAGTTAGAAAATTCAAAGGTTATAATGGTGTCGTTGTGTTGGTTGATAAACAACCTTCTGACTCATTGAACTGGATCAAGACAGTGAGACAAGCCAATAACAAGGATGCTCCATTGCCTAAACCATTCCAAATTGAATTCGAAGACGACGAGTAGGCGAATCCTCGTACTCAATGTATACTAATCTCATATAAAACTAACGATACAACCAAAGTCTGTAGTTCTGTGCTTTTCTCATAATACGGAGTTCTCTTGACACTATGAAGCATCACCGAAATTGAGAAATTCGAGAAATTCAAGGAAATCAAAAACGTCCCAAAAAAAATCCCAACTCCACAATACAAACCCACACAACTAAACCTCAAAAGCTGTCATGTCCGACTATCCAATCTACTTCAAGCAGCCTATCCGTGTAAGTGCATCACCCCACCCCACCAGAGTTTCACCAGGTACTAACAGCATCCCAGTGGGCCCGTTATCACGCACACAACAGACCTCATTTGTTCTTCAGTGTTGTTATTGGATTAAGTGGTCCTCTCTTAGCATTCACCGTGACTCCATTGAGAAGAAAATACTGGTATCCAGACCACGAGCCTATCCCATACCATTATCCTAGTAAGTATTGTACGATTTGAATGGTACGCTGAAGGATGAAGTACTAACTATTGAAACAGTTCCTAAGGGGCCAAGAGACCAATCGTTGACTGGTTATGATGATTAGAGTGATGGTTTAACGTTACAGCTACTTGTTTAGTTGACTTATTTATTATTAATTTATTGTTATTTATTCCCTATTTATTCATGAAATATTATTTATTATTGGTCACAAGGAGGTTCAAAATTTACTACATTGTAAATTATAAATACTTTCGTAATGCTATTTATTTACAATCCGATTTTTATATACAAATTATGGTTTTGCTTCCAACTAAATCACCATTTGTAATGACCATCTAATTTGAAACGTAGTTTTTCATTAGGTAATTGGAAAACTGGTTTCTTTTTCAATTCCTTTTGTTCTTTTTCCCAAGCTAATCTCTTTTTAGTGGCCGAAGTCTTCAGGATACCTCTAACATGAATGTATGGATGATAAATGACACCAGTTCTACCTCTGGCTTTAGCATCTAATCTTCTTGACCAAGAACCATCTGAACCACACCAGATTTGTGAAATGTATAAATCATTTGGATCCAAGTTTAATTCATGAGCATCTTGGATTCTATCTTGTAGCATTTCAGAGACCTCTCTACCGACCTTCTTCTTTTGAAATTGTGCTTGTGTTATAGCTTCATTAACTTTCATACCACTAATGAATCTCAAAAAGATGGTAGCTTTCTTCCACGATGATTTTAATCTGTATGATTTAATGTACATTGATGGTTCTAGAGCATCGATTTCTTCTCTTGTCAATTTCAATTTGTAAACTTCGCCGTTTGGCAATGTAACTTCCTGATTATTCTTGAAGAAGCCATGTTCAGCGACATTAGCTTCAAATAATTGTTTCTTCAATGGTGATAATAATGATTCAACTGCACTTGTTGGTTTAGGACCAATATAATCCTGTAATTTGGTATCATTTTTCAAAGTGACTGAACTTGGATGGAATTTCTCCTGTGTTGCCATACTTTGTAAAGAATCACTGAAATCATCCTGTTGTTGTTGGGCCTGTTGTTCATTGACTTGTGTAATGTCACCAAATAATGAAGTATTGGTGTTTCTCTGCAAGGAAAGCGCAGATGAGGAGTGCAGAAGTCTCACACTATGGACACGGAAAGATGATATCAGAGCGAATGGGGCCCTGTTGAATAGACTCATTGCAGTAATTCCAATCGACTGACCTTCAAACCTTCGTTTCTTTGTTTGATTTTACCCAATTTTTCACTTTTCGAAAATTTCGGGAAATCCGAGAGTTACCCGGTGTTATCTACTCCGAGGGCATTAGTCACATGATCTGTGAGTAACCGAGGGCGGAACTATAATTATTATGTGCCAAAATGGGACTAATTTTGAATTCCTTTTCAAACTCCCTTTCCAGATAAAGAAATTCTGATATAAGAAGGCGCAATATTCCAGTCACCAGTTCAGTTTCCGAACATTTTGCACTCCAGACTCAGAACTTGTTTCATTGAAGGCCTTACATCCTGCCATACTCACGACTTTTGAGCTGACGATTGGATCCCTTAGCGCAGCATCACGCAATTGGAGAGCATTCCCCCAATACATTAATTCACACGGCGCCCACTTTGACCAGCTACCACCATGGGTTTCTTCTACTCCATCAATTTGGACGACCACTCCAACAGAAGAACCATCTACAGATGCAGCAACTGCCACTGCCACTTGTTTGCCTCCACCAGCATCGTTTCTGACAACTTCAGAGGCCGTAACGGCAAGGGCTACCTGGTTGAGAAGGTGGTGAACTACAAGTCTTGCGAGCCAGAGAAGAGGGCCATGATGACGGGCGACTACACTGTTTGTGACACGAAGTGCAAGCAATGCAACCATTATCTTGGCTGGAGATACCTAAGAGCCCACAATGATAATGAGAAATATAAGGAAGGTGCCTTTGTCATGGAGATTCCGCAGTTGGATTGCAATGCAGGAATTAGTTTGAAGAAAGAGCTGTTTTGATAAAGAAGGATTAGGCTCCATTGGGAGTAGCTAGTAGGTGCTAGTAGGAAGGTTTTTATACGGTTTTTGTAGGTTTCATTTATGGATTTTATGGTTATTTTTAGGTTATTTGCTTTTTATTATGTGTCGCTTTCAGGGTTAGTTGACACTACAATTTATACGGGTGGGTTGGTTTTTGTATAGGAGGTTGACTAATGGGAGTTAGGTTCTAACGTAGTTTTGCTTTTACCTTGAAGTTGATTCGTTTTTTTTATATAGATCGGGTTCTTTATTTTTATGATTAACTTTTTTGCTATGTTTTAAGTTTCAGTCATAGCTTTTATCATCATCATGACAATACGACAATATGACACAATTGATAAGATTTTCTGATCAACACGAAACACAATATATGCTCATGATTGCTACATAATCGTGTAAATAAAAAGCTAACTATTCTAACAGATGATAAACACTAAAACACAATATGAAAAATGGGGTATCAAAGGGATTGACAAATCTAATGAAATAAAACAATCTAATAAATGAAATAAATAACACAAAAACCACGAACACTATCACATACATCCTAAAATCACAATCACAAATAAAAATAGAAATACAAAAATCCCACAACTCCTAAAACCACAGAAAACCTATCTCACACAACTTCTTTGAAAAATCCGCCATTACGAGAAGAACCATTGCCACTAATAGCCATTCCATCTTCACCGAATCTAATCAATGATTCATCGCTGCTGATATCATCAGCGGTATCTTCTGACATAATGGAACTCTCAAGGCTTGTAACACTAGCTCTATTATTGCCATGTCTATGAAAATCTTCCTGTTTGGTGTTTTTATTATTGGAATTATTGGTCTTTCTTGATGGTGGAGGAGTTGGTGGAGTAGATCTAACACCAGTGTATCTTTGTGTCGTTCTGTCAAATCTGTTGATTTTTAGTCCAGCGTTTTGATAACGACGTTGCTGGGGCCGATGTAATGGTAATTGTGTGCTTGGTGATTTCGGGTTGTATTGATGATTGGAATGATGATGACGATGACTTGATGATTCTGATTCAGCATCTTCGAAAACAGTATCTATTGTTCTATTATTGTTTCTTGGATGAGGTGGAAGTAAATGATTTCTTAGTGGAACTGGAGGAACATATGCTGCAGAGTTCAAATCTTGATCTTGTAAAATGCTCGATCTTAATGAACTTAAACCAGTATCATGTTGAACATTATCTGAGGCTGGAGCTTCACTGTTCGTATTGAATCCAGAAATAAATGATGAAAATGGTGAGGCGTGTGCAGTGTGTGGATCAGCATTTTTCTCATTAAAATCATCAACTGTCCAACCACCAAGACCCCCATCATATCTTCTAGTTGATGAAATCTCATGAGAGAAACTTTTCTTCTCCACGCAGTCTGTCAAATTTCTCTGACGTCGTCTCATGAAAAACCACACAATTATTAAAATAACACTTACACCAATCACTGAACCAACGACCGAACCAGCAATCGTTGCAGTATGTGAACTGCCCTCTGAATCGTCATTACCATTTCCGTTTCTCGAAGTGGTTGCAGCAGCACCGTGCTCTTGAACATATGCTGCCAAAAAGCCGAAATCTGAAGTAATAGTCTTTGATGCACTGGTACTTAGTGTGGCACCTTGTGGAATAACTGTGGACATGGATAACATTGTTGTAAGTGATGTTTCTGAACCTGTGATTTCATATGGTTGTTGATAATACACTGTTTGTTGTGGTACCACTGTTGTTGTTGGGGCTGGGTAGATTTGATACTCAGTGGATGTGCTCACTATGGAGGATGTGATAATAATTATGTTCGGCTCTGAGGTGGTCTCTGAGGAAGTAGTCCCTTCTGATACTGAGGATGATAATAGACTCGATTCTGATTCGGCTGATGCTGAACTTTCTGTTATTGTTGATGATCTGACGAAACTCTCTGTGCTCGTCAGTGTGTACGAGGAAGCACTGGAAATATCACTGGTGGTGATGTTGGAATTTGTGCTGTATCCGGACGTCGTTGTCACTGAACTCTCTTCAGACTCAGCAAAGCTTGTGTGCCAGGTGGAGCCCAGGATCGTCGTCCGCTGCAGAATCGCAGACGTCGAGTTGTTGGACGCACTCATGTTGGAAGTCTCTGTGGTCTGGTACCTGAATGTGGAAGATCAGAAATGTGTCAGTGGAAATTTCAAATTAGGTTTACTCTGGTTTACGATTTGGCTTTTTTTAGTTTTCGGTTTTTTGTTATTTTTTGGTTCTAGACTGGATGCTTTAATTTTAGAATTTTTTTTTAGTCCACTATCGTATCGCGGCCGAATAATGGGACTAGAGACTTTGAAGTTTGGAGACTGCGCTACAAGGGACCTTATGATATATTTGGGACTAATCAGCCCACAGTGTACATTAAAGGAGACTAGCCTTATTGTTGAACTAACTAAATGTGATTTTCTTACCTGTGGACTTCACAATGGCACTACTGGCTCTTTGAGCATTTGCCAAAGCGACAGAAGCCAATGGTCTTTCTCTGGTGCTGTTCTGTGTTCTCTCTCTGATTGGTTTCTTGTTCTGAACTGGTTTGGATTTTGGTCTTTCTTCACGAGGTTCACGAGGTTCTCTGTGTTCGACTGGCGCGACTGGCGCTGGGGAGAATTCTTCAGTGGATTCTGAATTTTCTTCCTTTTGGAATCTCTTTGGAGTCTTTTTTGATCTGTCTTCACCAAATTCCAATCTTAACTGTCTTCCTAATAATCTATGTGATGATTTGTCCTTCAATGCTTTAGTTGGGCCTTCTTCATCTCTGAAATCAAGGAAGGCAAAACCTTTACATTTCCCACTATCTTCGAAAGTAGCCATTCTAATTTTGACAATCTCACCACAATGTTGGAATTGACTGGTCAACAATTCATCAGTAGTATCAAACGATAAGTTACCAACGAACAAGATTCTTGATGGTGGATTCTTGGATAGTGGCTTTTCTGGTCTACCTTCGTATGAGGTCGAATCTTTGATAAGTAGGTTTCTTCCATTCAAGTTGGTTTCATTCAATTGTGATAAAACAGTATGCTGTTGATTCTTGGTAGCGAAATCAATGTATGCGAAACCTTTTATCTTCTTGGAGTCTCTTTGCAATGGTAAATTAACTCTTAAGATATCTTTCTCTTCGACTTTGACTGATTTTTGTTCTTCTGGTTCTTCACCGTCTTTGGTATCATCAACCTCATAATCGGCAGTCTTAGCAGTTATGTATCTGTATAAATCTTCTCTTGAAGTATCAAACGACAAGTTACCCACCCAAACACCAAATTTGTTAGCTTTTGAGCCCGTTGGTTTGTCAGAAATGATCTCGATATGTTCTCTTTCAGATTGTTCGTGTTTAGCGATTTCTTTTTTATGTTTCTTGTCTAAATCTAATTTACCTTTTCTCAATAAACGTTTTTGTTTCTTGGATAACGGGGCTTGTTGCGTAAGATCGATTTCAATCTCATCAAGAGATCTCTTGTTTGTGGATTCTGGTTGGGTTTCTGTGTCAGACATGGTGGTTCTGTGGTTCGTATTTATGATTCCGGAGAGAGGAGAGCTCATCGCATAAAATTTTTTTTATACGCCAAAAATTTATTTTGAGTAAGAAATGTGTCTAAAACAAGCCCCAGTTTGAGCACCCAATATATTTCACATCTCTCAATAACCAGTCAATAATGAATTGAACACCGCTGAACGTTCGAAACAGTAAAAAAAACATATCCCACTAGTTCTCCGCAGAGTTATCAATACCATGTATAAAAAAGTTGCAAAAAATAAACTCTCTTAGGGGCGAGTCGAACGCCCGATCTCAAGATTACTTTGTTGCCATTACAGTCTTGCGCCTTAAACCAACTTGGCTACCAAGAGTTTTCTGGAAACGGCAATTTTCGCCAATACCTGGTTTGGCCACACCTCAAATCACGTGACTGGTATCAGGATGTCGCTAATACGTTGAAACAGAGGATATGGAGGGAAGAAGAGCAATTGGCTTGGTTGGGAAGCAATTTCTAATCTGGATGGACCATTGCCCAGACACAAATCTTCTTCAATGTCGTGCTAATATTGAAATTACCAGCCATTTGAAGAGTTGATACCTCAATTAACATCATAATTACTACTTACAAGGATACTCAACTATGCATAGATAAACGAAGCTGAATGAAATCAAATGAAGCCAAGTTTGATGGATCGTTAGTTGAATTAGAAGGATGGAATCAAGAAGAACTAGAAAGGAGAACAGAGAACCCCCTGAGAACAGAACTGGTTAATAGGTACTAGATATATTCGCGAAATTTACGCAAAAGTCACTGCTTTTTCGTAAGATGTTTGACTAAAACAGAAAAAATACTCTGAAAATTTGTTTACTTCACCTTTGTTAATATTTATACTCGTTCTCTTCAGTTGAAAAGCTCAGTTTCACGCCCTGTTCACTCAGTTGCAACCCCCTGCACCCGCACAGCCACAGCCAGCGGCCAGCACACCACAAAGGCCCCTTTCCAGCGCACTCCCACGCCTGAACTGGCCCCAACCGACTTTTAACAGTCACACGAACATAAACCAAAACAAGACGACACACACACGACATTTAGCCACTTGAAGCGACATTCCACAAGAACATACCCAGACAGACAATGGCTACACTTGAGAACCTGCATCCCACGCTGTCCAATTCATCCACGCTGACGTCCTCCAGCCTCAGCTCGCAAAAGGTGCTGTCCCGTCCAGCAACGTCCAGCTCCAGCTCCACAACCTCGTCATCCGCAAATGCAGCAGAAGTTAAACAGATTAGCTCCCTATACCATAGTTTCATCAACAAGAATGATCATTTGGGACTGGCTACGCTTGCCAGACAGTACGGAGTACCACCTGATTTGCGTTACAAGGTCTGGCCCATTCTCCTTAAGTACCATCCTTATGTTATTGACCCATTCATTGATGCCACAGTGAAAAACGACACTGATTTGGAACTGGACTTGAAGAGAGTTAATAATGATATCAACAAGTATTTCAAAATAAGGACATCATCTCCATCTGCTGAGAATGTGCAATCCAACGGCCAGTCACCATCAGATAAGACCCGTTCTTCACCAAATGAACTCAAATTCTCACCAGTGGAAGAAGAAATTGTTAGAATTTTGAAAGCAACGATTACCAAATTCTTCAAGAAATGGGGTGCTATTGTCAAATATGATTCTGGTTTCACTTGGATTGCATTGAATTTAGCTGAATGGTTTCCTCCTATCCCTGATTCCAATTATGTCTTGATTGGTAAGAATTGCATCAATAAAAACAATTCATTGAATAAGTATTTGACCCAAATTACAGATCCTGTCGAATCTCAGGAATTCAACTTAGATGACGATTCTTATTCTACAATCAGCACGGATAGTTCCAATCCTGCCACATCGATGACATTTGCTGAAGTCTTTGAAAGATTAGTTTTGGTGTTATTACATTCTAAAAATGAAGGTGATGAAGAAGAACGTGTTGATCATTCAAAAGAACAGAGTAGGATTTTTAATAAGGAAGAAATCGTGTTCAAATCAGGTAAAGTTGAGAAAAGATTGAATTTCTTCATCAATGCATTATCTAAGTTACAGCCAGAATTGTTCAAGTTATTATCAGATGAAGAGTTTCTTTTAAGTAATAACAAGTCAAACAATGAATGGTTGACTTGGTGGTTAAAATATTGTGGTGCTAAGATCTTGAACAAACATGACCGTGGTAGATTATGGGATTTATTACTTGGTTTCAGACTAAATTTCAAACAATTTGAGAAACAATATCATGAAATTCAAAATGCCAAACAGTTGAAATTATTCAAAAAGTTCTACAGTGATGAAGCATTCCAAGATAATGAGTTATTCAAAATTGATGAATTTTGGTTCTTGACATCAGATGACACAACTTCTTTAAAATGGTCGCAAATTGATTATCAATTTCAATTAGTTTTCATTTTTATTTCAATCTTGCATAAGAACGAATCAAAGCTTTTGGAAATTGATCAATCTGAAATGATTGAATTTTTATCAAATTTGAATTTTAAAGAACATAACAGCACTCACACCAATACTGGGAATTCAATTGGTGAGCTGAATATCGATTATCATAATGGAAACATCCAGAAGGCTATCATTGAAGCTGGTGATTTGTGGAGGAATTGGTTATGGCATGAATTACGTGATGAGATTAACGAAATATAAGTATTGGAGTTTATAGAGATTTTTTAGTTATTTGTTTTGGTTTTTTTTTACTTTTTTTTGATTTTTTTTTATGGTTTTCGATATTAGAAAATTCTTGTTTGTTATTGTTTTATTTAGAAGATACTTACAAAAAGACTTAGATTGATGAAAATATATATGACAGTTCTTAGACGTTATTATAAAATACAGTACTATTGTAAGGAATATTAATCACAATTATTAATCAAAATTATACACTAAAATACACTTGCAACATGACTACTCTATTGTTTCTACTCTTCTTCATCTTCCACTCATTCAGCTTCCTCGGATTTGGATTCTTTAACTTCCTTAGGTTTGGATTCTTTGGCTTGACCTTCCTTAACTTCTTTCCCCTTTTCATCATTATCTGGTTTATCAATCACCTCGTCTAAAGCTTCTCTGACATTGGCATCAATCTCTTTAGTAGATTTTGGACTGGCAATTGTTTGAACGATAGTTCCAATAGTAACACCATCTTCAATCTCATAAAAGGTTCTTCTCTTGACATCTTTAGCAGCAGCTCTGACTTTCTTCTTTACGCTTTTAGACTTCAATTCCCTTTCTGCCTCTTCAACTAATTTCTGTGATTTAAATTTGACACCACCTTCTTCCTCACCATCGATCTCATTCTTATTAGATTCTAAATCATTAAATAATTGTTTATCTTTGGTGCTATCGACAATCTTTTCAGAATCATCACCATCAACGACTTGATCTGAATTCAGATCGTATTTACTTTCTAGTGCAACATCTTCAATGACTTGTTCCCGTGGTGAGTCTTCCTGTTTGATATCTTCAATCTTAGATTCAATTTTCTTGAACTTCATTGGTTTATTTTGAGAACCGTATCCTCTAATATTAGCAAAATCAGTGAATTGATGTTCATTCTTAGAATTACCAAATGCTGCAGGTCCATTTTGTTTCAATTGAGCCAACACATTCTTTTCAAAATCTTTAGCTTTACTGCCAGCGACTAGGAATTGATCGTCATGGCTGCCCTCTTCAATCAACTCATCACCATCAACTTCAACAAGGAATTCATCAAGATCACTCCAATCAACATAACCAAGTTTCAATTTACTTATATCATTATTCTTGAAGATATTATACTTTTCATGTTCCCAAACATCACTAACATCCAAAAACATCGATTCCCATGCCTTTTCAAACACTGCTTTATTCTTCAAGTTCTCTCTTTGTCTGACTTCTTCATTAGCTAACCATTCCATATGTTTCAAATCATCAGTGGATGGTTCGTAGATATGCCAAATAACATAATGCGGTAATCCAATGACTTCAAATCCCATAGTCTTACACAGTTTACCAAATCCTTCAGTTTCTGCATGTTTCTTGAATGAAAAAGCAGGGAACATACCACCATGTTTGAACACGTTGGCCTTGGCAAGAATAGAAACACCACCAATACCATCTAATTCAATTTCAACTTCTGGATCACCATATGGATCTCTTAAATAAGCCAAATGAGGTCTCCAAGTTGCATACTCAGCATACCCTTCCACAATAACAGCATCTTCGTCCAATCTATCAGCCAATTCAATACCACCTTCACTTTCCTGCCATGAATTCAAATCATATGCCTGCTCACCACCCAACCAATCAGGTAAAGGTCTCCAAATATTAGGCACGATGACAGCTTTATCATGATGCATTAAATCTTCAAGAATAGTAGAGGGACATGTCTCAACATCGATATCTCTCCAGTAGACCCATGAATGATATGGTTTTATGGATGTTGATAATAACCAGTTTCTAGCGATGGCCATCTTCTTACGTCTTGGACCTTGCGCTTGAAATCCGTGTCTATCTGAGAAACTTTGACCGACAATTTGTCCAAAATCCTTTTCATAGATATCAATATGGCCAAACTTGTTTTCACCTGATGCGCGTGTTTGATAATCATGCAAAAACTTCTTCAAGTCATGAACTGTGGAATCTGAAGTATCTGAGATCAAAAATGATAAATCTATTAAATGATGAGGGTATGTCATGTTCGTCAAATGTGAAAAGAACATGGGTAGATGTGCAGAGGCATCTCTTAAAGGCACCAAAAACAGCACTCTTTCGCCATTCTCCCACCCATTGGCTGTGGATCCATGATCTTTCAGATCATAGAATTCAACATTTATTGATCCAGTTTCTTCATCAGGTGTAAAACTAGGATAATAACGAATATCCTTCTCCAAAACAGGTTCCTGATAAACCTGTAACGCGTATAAGAAAATGACAAATGGTAAGACAGAATATATTAGCTCAACAACCGACTTCAGCGTTATCAGGAGACTCTTATTCAATAGATCATCAGACCCAGATCTTGAATCCTTCACATTTCTGTAGTCATCATCTTCATCATGCTGCTCCTCGATCTTTTTCTCTCTTCCAAGTCCACGGCTATGGATCATCTCCAATGGTGGCTTTTCGAAACCATCATGGCTTGTTCCGGGCATCCTGGTCCAGTGGTTGGAAACTATGCTATGTTGAAAAGTAGGAATGGAATCCTCAGATTCCAATGATTCCAATGCGTTTTGGATTTGAATTTGGTCAAAACGCGACCGGATCGGGTAATTATCGCGAATTTCCGTAGAGGAAAATTTGTAAACAAAAACAAACCTCACTACCTATTTTTAAGTGTCTGGTTTGCAGAAGTCATTGAAATTGTGCCGAATTGCGATGTTTTGTGCAAGTAAGTATTGTGTATTTGAATGATTATCGTAAGAGGAAATACTAATTAATATCACAGTCAGCGGAAACCCAGCAAAGAACCCCGTGGTATCTACGAAATCGGGAAGTGTCTTTGAACATGACTTGATTCAACAATACATTGAGCAGCATGGGAAGGATCCTATTAATGATGAACCGTTAAGCCAGGAAGATCTGGTAGCTATTCAACCAACACAGGAAATTACACCACCTAAACAATTGAACTCTATTCCTCAATTGCTAAGCTCTTTACAGAATGAATATGATTCAATGGCTTTGGAAATGTTCAACCTGAGAAAAACCCTAGAGGAGACCAGAAAGGAATTGAGTACGGCCCTATATCATCATGATGCAGCAACAAGAGTGGCGTCCAGATTATTGATAGAGAGGGATGAGGCAAGAAAGGCACTTGAGGAATTAACATTGAGTATTGCTGGTGATGGTGTTGAAGTCCCTAAAAATGGAAGTAATGGTGAAAATAATGATGTTGAAGTCGTGGATAGTTCCATTCCACAAGAGATCAGTGATGCGATTGCCCAGGCGAATCAAGATTTGTTTGCATTGCATAAAGCACAAAAGAATAAAGTTAATGTTGATGTTGGATATCATTTTGAGAAAATTAATGAGATAAGTAAAGTGAAACCATATGCTTCTGCTATTGCATTTAGTACTGGGAGGAACAATGTTATTATCACTGGTAAGACGGGAACTTCTTCATTGTATGATACTCAACAGGATAAATTGATCAAGATTGATGCTATCAAGTCCTCAAAGGATACTTCAAAGATCTTGTCAGTTGGTAATGATAATTTTATTGTTGGTTTACAGAATGGTGATGTTCTATTGAACAAACAGAAATTGAATACAAATCATAATAGTCCGATAATATCCATCTTACAACATCCTTCGTTATTCAATTTGATTGTCACTGTTGATGCATCAGGGTTTTTGTCGTTGATAAATCTAGATCAAAGTGCAGTAATTTTCAACAATAAAGTTTCATCTGATGCAATTGCTGCAGATATTCATCTAGATGGTGCATTAGTTGCAGTTGGTAATTCTGATGGTGAGATCTCAGTTGTTGATTTGAAAAGTGGTGAAGTTGCAAGTAAGTTGAAGTCAGATATCAGTTCATCAATACTAGATTTGAAGTTTGGTTATAATGGGTATTGGTTGTTTGCTTCTTATGTTGGATCAACTTTTGAAATATGGGATTTAAGAAAGAATACATCAACCAGAGTGAAAACAAACCATGATATTAAGAAGATTGCTTTTGATAAATCATCACAATTGATACTTGCTGTTGATGATGTTTCCAACATTGAATTCGTCCAATACAATAAATCAGATAAGAGTTGGATATTGAAGAATAGACTCCAATTCAAGAACTTGATAGATACTGTTGTGGTGAACGACACAGAAAAGAACAAACTGGAGATCGTCGTCCTTCACTCGACGTCAGAAGTAACGAGGGTCTCTCTATAGAAAATAATGCACAATTATCAAATCAAACCAATCTGGTAGAATCTCTGTAAGATTGACGCATAATGATCATGATTTTTGACACTGTACATTTGCACTGAGACAATCGGATTCTTACAAAGGAAGGAGCTCTTGCTGGTTTTGGAGACTGTTTACGGTGTTCTGGACACAGTAAATTATAATGGAACACCCACACCATCAACTTTTTTAATTCCCCATTCGAAAAACCCACAGATATTAGATAGACATAGGGAAGACTACCATCAACAAATAATATGTCACGGAGACTGATACGAAGAATCAAGAGCACCAATGCATCACCTGCACAAGTCAAGATCAAAAGTGCAACCAGCAACGATGCGTTTGGACCCAGCACAAGAGAGCTGAACGAGATAGCCATTCTGACATTGACACCGGCGTCCAACAGGGTGATTATCGAGGTGATAAGGAAACGAATCCAAGACAATTCGTGGCAGCACATCCTCAAGTGCCTGACGGTGGTGGAATACTGCCTGTTGGTGGGCTCGCTAGAGTTCGTGCACTGGCTGAGAGAGAACAAGCACCTCGTGTCCACGTTGAGGGAGTACAGTGTGCGACAGAACGAAGAGGTGTCCCGGCAGATCAGAAACAAGGCCAAAACGATTCTCAGGCTGGTGGCCAACGACGCAGTGCTTAGTGAAAAACGGGCCAACTTTCATGTCTTCAGGAACCAGATGAGCACACCGGCTGTGGGGAAGAGATCCTCTCTGGACATCTCCAACAGTAGGAAGAATGAACTGCATATCGTGACAGACGACGTGCCACTGCAGTTTCGCAGAGGCACCCAGTCCTTCGAACTCGTGCGCAACTCCGACCTGGACAGCCCCACGCACAGCAGGTTTCAGGACCACGAGGTCACCCGCCTCCTCGCAGACATCACCGAGGAATAGCCCACTAATACACACTTATGTCCCGCTCATGTTATATCCTATCTTGCTTATGTAAACACTACAGGATTTTCGGCAAGATCAAAAGTGGCAAAACCACAAAAAAAGAAATTCTCTCACTCTCACCCTATAAAAGCAAATAATCGCCCCTTTATTCTTGTTTTCCCTTTCAATTCTGCTTCAACATCGAATAAGCGACAAACTACAATGCAAATCTTCGTCAAGACTCTTACTGGTAAAACCATCACTCTAGAAGTAAGTGCATTCGTCCTCATGCCCAGACCCCCCACGTATTGCCACTCCAAGCGCTGTTTTGTGCCATGTTTTGACACCTTTTAGGCGCTAATCAATAGACATGATAAGGTCAGAACATCATCAAAACATGGAATTTTGAAGTGATAAGACCTCAAATCGGCTAGCTTGGTCCAGTGTTATCACTCTACCTCTTTGAATCCTCAAATTCGCATCAAAATGCAAATGTGGCTGGTTTGGTTTGTTTTGATTTCAGGGGCTTGATACTAACTGCCGACAACAGGTTGAATCTTCAGACACCATTGACAACGTCAAGTCAAAAATCCAAGATAAAGAAGGTATTCCACCTGATCAACAACGTTTAATCTTCGCTGGTAAACAATTAGAAGATGGTAGAACTTTATCTGATTACAACATCCAAAAGGAATCAACATTACATTTAGTCTTGAGATTGAGAGGTGGTATGCAGATCTTTGTCAAAACCTTAACTGGTAAAACCATCACTTTAGAAGTTGAATCTTCAGACACCATTGATAACGTTAAATCCAAAATTCAAGACAAGGAAGGTATTCCACCTGATCAACAACGTTTAATCTTCGCCGGTAAACAAT
>PPMA02000047.1:0-84027 GCA_003707865.2 Komagataea pratensis
TTGATCAAGAAAATTAAACTATATATCATATATCATATCTCAGCATGACCCTAATTAATTAAAGGTCTCATACAGAATCGAACCTGAAACCCCAAATGACTGCCCAAACGACTTCCCAGTCCTGATCACTGGGAAGTAACCAGTCATCTGGAATGAGTGGGCAGTTTGACTGTTGACTGTCCAAACCAGTCCTTTTTAGAAAGTAATTTTCGCGAAACTGACTGGCCTGGGAGCTCTACCAAAGCTTGAAAAAGAGTGGAAGAAAAACTCGCATTATCTGAACAATTGGCATTGTGAGGCTTATACACAACGCGCAGAAACCGCTCCCAGCACTTCGTCCACCCCACCACGTCGTCTGACCACTGGTGGAATTAGTACTGTGCACGCTCTATTCCCAGGATCAGTTTTCTAACCGCTTGAAAGCACTGCTTTTTTGAGCTGATCCAACAATAGGAGCACCATGTTACTAAATCATATACTACTGTTCATAGTACAGATACTGTCTGCTGTTGCCCTGCTGTCGACAGTGAATAGGTTTTACAGACCAGATTTAGTGAATCAGATCAAGGAAAATACCAACAAGAACAATGAGGAGATCAACATCAAGGCTCTAAGGACAATAATTGATGATGACAATGATGAAAGCAGCGTTAGAAAAGCCAACAATGGTAGAACCCAGAGATCTGATGTGAATGACATAACAAGTGAACAACAAGTCAACTACATAAGGCAGAGGCCCATTCAAGATTTCCAAATCACAAACATGCTTCTTGCGTCAGATATAGAGGGTGGCCTGCATGCACTTAACAGAGAAACTGGTGAAAAGCTTTGGTCCATTGACGGAGAAGAACCATTGGTACAAATAACATCGAACTTTTCATTATATGATGAGCAAGATCTGCCCCAGGAAGAACACTTTAAAGAAGATGAAGAGACGATATCGGATCGTGATATGTTATGGGTTGTTGAACCATATGGTGATGGTAATTTATACTTTTTCAATAGAAAGATAGGATTAAATAAGTTGCCTGTTTCAATAAGTAAGTTGGTTATGCAGAGTCCATTTGCACTATATAATGATGATAAGATTTATACAGGTATAAGGAAGTCATCGTTATTTTCAATAGATTTAGCAACTGGTGAGATCATTCAATCATATGGGTCAAGTTGCAAAAGAGAACAATTTGTTTGTGATGATTCAAATTTCAACTGTGCTAATGTGATATTGATCGGTAAGACAACGTATGAATTAACTATTCACTCAAAAGATGACATTTCATGGAATGTCACTTATTCAACCTGGGGTCCAAACAACATAGACATTGATCTTGCTGATCAGAACAAATATCCATTAGATGGAACATACATTGCCCCATTCCATGATTCAACAATATTAGCAATCAACACAAACTCCAAAATTGCCAAATGGGTCAGTCAATTACCGAACACTGTCGTTAATGTGTTTGATATTCTTACAGACTATAACAAACTGACCAAAACACATTCATTCATCACAATCCCACATCCTTTAAAACCACCGGAGGGTTTCAATGAAAATGAAAACAAAGGAACATACTTAGACACGACACACACTGGATCATGGTTTGCAATGTCTAGTGACTTCTACCCATCGTTAGTTCAATCTGCACCAACATCAAGATATTCATTAAGTGAAGGATATAGAACAGCAGCCACAAAGTTACACTCAATTGAAGAACTCCGTGATTCAATAATAGGTGTCCATCTAACAAATGAAGAGGATGAGGCATATCCAACAAAGGCAGCTTTTGGTTATCCAACAAGTTTCCCTGCAGAAGGCCAATTAATTGATGGTAGACCACAACCATTACATCATACTGATGAATTGGGAACCATTGATTATTCCAATCCATTGGCATCAAGATCAAGATCTAGTTGGTTAGGATTACCATCATCTGCCCAACAACAGCCTGCTTTACAGATTGACCCAAGTCCTGTCAAGAAGGGATTTTTTGATACTGTTTTTGGGAAATTTTTATTCAGATGTTTGGAGAATTTGATGATGTTGTTTGTTTTTGGATTGTTTGGATACATTGCTATCCGACTGAGATGGATTCCTTCATTGAAGACGTTCTTGAAGAAAAACGGTTTAGAGTTGAAAGAATTAGAACCTGTGGAGATCAAGATTCCTGGCTCATTAAAGAACGTTATCGATGAGAAGAGTGGCGATGAGACTTCGAACTCAAATTCTGAAGATGAATCAGAACCTGCTAAGATTGAAGAAGTTACAGAAGGTGTTGAATCTGCTGAGAAGAAGCAAGACAATGAAAGGGTTGAGAAGCCAAAGAAAGAAATTAAGATTATCGAACCGGAAGATAAACCAAGCAACCATGGTGCTCCTAAGAAAAGAAAAAGAGGTTCTAGAGGTGGTAAAAAGTCCAAAAAACAAATCAACGATGAAGCAAGAGAACTATCGCACTCGCCACAGAATTCATTATCCACAATTGATGAAAGTCAAAGCCTGATCACTATGCAAACTCCACCAACCACTGCCTCATCATCATCCAATACCACCAGTGACTTAACATTATCTGAAACTGTCTTAGGTTATGGTTCATACGGTACTGTTGTTTTCAAAGGTACGTTCCAAAACAGAGATGTTGCAATCAAGAGAATGCTGATTGATTTCTATAATGTTGCATCGCAAGAGATAAATCTGTTGACAGAAAGTGACGATCATCCAAATGTCATCAGATATTTCTACAGTGAAACAAATGACAAATTCTTATACATTGCCTTAGAATTATGTTCAGCCAGTTTAGAAGATGTCATTGAGAAGACAGATCAACATCAAGAATTGATTGGATTGATGGTCCCAGTGAACGTTCTGCAACAAATCGCAAGGGGTCTCCATCATTTACATTCATTAAAGATAGTTCACCGTGATATCAAACCACAGAACATCTTAGTTGCACCACCAAAGAAACTGAAATCCAAGACAGAATCAAAATTCACACCGGTGAGAATCATGATTTCTGATTTTGGTCTTTGCAAGAAATTAGAAGCCGATGAAAGTTCATTTAAGGCCACTACACAACACGCTGCTGGTACATCAGGTTGGAGAGCTCCTGAACTTTTATTAGAGGATACCAATTTGAATAACTCAACATCAAGTGATCATTCATTCAGTCAATCTACGAACAATTCATTATCTGAGGCATTGGCATATGATTATTTGACAAATAGAAAATTGACAAGAGCTATTGATATTTTTTCATTGGGCTGTTGCTTTTATTATATCTTGACTAATGGGTCACATCCGTTTGGTGATAGATATTTACGTGAAGGTAATGTCATTAAGAACATTTACTCATTGGAACAGTTAGATTCATTGCCTGATAATGTTGAAGAATCCAAGGATTTAATCTCGAAGATGATTTCAAGAAATCCAAAATCAAGACCAAATACTCAACAGGTGCTGAAACATCCATACTTCTGGTCGAATGCAAAGAAATTGGAGTTTTTGTTGAAAGTTAGTGATAGGTTTGAAGTTGAGAAGAGAGATCCACCAGGTGAATTGTTATCTAAATTAGAAGCTGTTGCTCCAAGTGTGTTTGGTGATGATTGGTGTATCAAATTTGAGAACTCGTTCATGAACAATTTAGGTAAATTCAGAAAGTATCGTCCAGAGAGACTGATGGATTTATTAAGAGCATTGAGAAACAAATATCATCATTTCAATGATTTACCTGAGGATTTGATAGCAAAGATGAGTCCATTACCTGATGGATTTTACCAATACTTTAACAAGAAGTTCCCAAATTTGTTGATGGAGATCTATCATGTCGTTGAGGAGAATTTGAAAGACGACCATGTACTTGAGTTGTTCTTCTGAGTTATAGAGAAAAATATACTTTACTGCATTTTAGAACACTATCATAGTTATGATTTACATATGATAAAACACAATTTTATGAATTTATGAAATAACCATCTCATGTAGCTGTATCAATAATGCTACGATCCGGGTATAAATCTATGTACGACTTCTATCAAATACGAATATATGCAGTTAAACACATCTCTATCAATCTAGGCCTTCGAACCCTTTGATCCCTTACCTTTCGTATATCTTGCCCTACCATTACCAAACTGGAATCCTCCACCCTGTCCACCAAAATGAAATCCACTTTGTCCAAACCCACCACCGAATCCACCAAATGGATTAGCACCTCCTTGTCCGGATCTAGCACCTCCCGATCCACCACCACCAGTGTTTCCTCTGTCAGTATCATTTGGGTCATCGCCGAATTGATCGTAATCTTTTCTTGTTTTCTCATCAGATAGGACTTCATATGCGTGGTTGATCTGGGTCATTTTTTGTTCAACATCCTCTTTTGAGAGATCACCTTTGTATTTATCAGGATGGTATTGTTTCGTCATTTCTCTGTATGCCTTCTTGATCTCTTGTTGGGTTGCGGTTTTAGAAATGTCTAGGATCTTATAGTAGTCATTCTTTGGCGGTCCTTGGGCTTGAGTTTGTTGCTGACGTTGACGTTGGTGGTATTGTTGTTGTTGTTGCTGTTGCTGTTGTCTCTGTCTCTGTTGTTGATTCAAGTGGGCTTGAAGTTTCTCTATTCTAGGTTTCAGAAGTTTGGATTTCTTCATGTTCTTTGTGGCTGAATTGATTAATTGTTGGGCTTGCGCAAAATCAGACTGTCTAAACGCATGGTCTATCTTATGCACGAGGATGGGTAATGACGTTTCTTGTGTACGGTCAGTTTTTAGGAGTTCTTTGAAATATTGATTGAATGGTTTTGTCTGTTTGGTGATTAGTGAATTGAGTAGTTCCAATTTCAAAATGGTTAGCTCTATAGTGTTCTTTGGGATCTTGAAATTCTCATTGAATTCTTTGGATAATTGGTTAATAAAGTCTAGATTGGTCTTGTAGTTATCATTTATCCTTCTAATCTTTATAAACTTCTCCTTATTTTTTAATGTGCCTAATAAATCAGCGATCTCCTTTTCGTCAATCTCTGGTAGATCTTCAATATCTTCCTCCTTTTCATCCCAACCTTGGAAGATTCTGTTATATTTGGATAACGTGTCCAACACAAGGGAGTATTTATTCAAAAACTTAGATGCTTTGATACATTCTTTATCTTCTATATCATATTGTAGACACTTCTTGATCAATGTGTTTGAGTTCTTGAGCTCCAGGTTATTGAATGTGTAAATTTGGGAGAGGCTGTGCAAGTAATTGGACATTTTGGACGAGAATGTAGATGACTTGATCAAATTGAGGTAGTCATCAATCAGATTATCAAACTGTTCAGCTTGCTTAGAGTGATCGTCCTTTGGTAAGTTATTGATGATGTTGTCTATTCTCAAACTTCTTAAATTTGAGTTATGTGGAGCCAAATTAATAGCAGCATCTAAATCACCAACAGAAACCAACTCATGAATCTCATTAGACTTATCCTGAAACTCCTTGACCAACGTATCCTTCGGACTCAATTTTAACTGCTCAACGGTCTGATTGAAACGATCAACCAATCCAAACTTATAGTACAAGTCAAACAAGTTCTTCTTGAGAGATCCATTATCAGGATTTAACTCCAACGACTTCTCAAAACTCTCAATTGTTTGACTCTCTTTATTCAAGAACAATTGCAAATAACCTAGCTTCTCGTACGCCTTATATAACAACGGATCACTGGTGTATTCTTTGATTAATGAATCATATTGGGTTAACAACTGCACTGATGGACCATCTGTTTTCTGTAACGAATCCAGTTTCGCCATACCATCAGTGAGTCCAGCAGCGCAACAACCAGCAGCGTGCAAAACCAGTACACACAAGGCGAGTTTCATCAAGTCTCTTCTGGCCAATGGTATTGAGTTCTGGGTACAAAGTGCGTGATGACTAGAAAGTTCTATAGTTATGGTGTGTGCTTTGCAACTTGTTGTCCTTTCCAACATTTCAAACGTTCATAACCGCTTAGGAGATCATATCACATAATTATAACCGGAATTGAATTGAACACTGAAAACCGAACTTTATTTCAAATTGATGGGAACAATAGATCAATTCGGCATCAATCACACACCTATCATCAAAACCGATATGAAATTTGAAATTTGAATCCTTAACTGAAGCAAAATCCATCTCATTGCAACGCTGATCCATATCAACAACCACGAAGTCCAATGAAATGCGCGAAAGGCGGTTTTTTGAGTCACTTGTCCCAGTTGTGATAATACCTGACACATCTCGATTCTCGATTCTCAGTCACAAGTAACAAAATGCCTGTACAGTGTAATATGTAGACATGGCACAAGATGAGAACATTAACAATTCGTGATCCGCATTTAGCCTCCAAATCTGGTATCCGTTGGTATCCGTCGATTAAATATCCCAATTAGGCAATATTTCCTGATTGGGAAGAATATTCGCGAAATTGAAGGAAAACCTACAAAAACTGTATAGATCTTATCAGAACATGTCAAAAAGAAACAAGTCAGATCTGACAACTAAACTTCGATCGATGTCGACCGGGCGGCCCAAATGTAATACCAAAGGAGGAACTATCTCTTAGACTACTACTGTTGGAAATGGCCTGAACCATGCTACTCCAAGTGATCATTATAGAACAGTTCCATTAAGAAATATGCCAGCTGTGGTGCCATTAACTAGAAAATATAGAAACATTGTTTCAAGAATGGAAGTATTAGGAAAAACTAATTCAGGTCAAGCTGGAATTGAAAATTCACGCAAAACTCTAGCTCAGGAATACGAAGAGTTTACTACTTCTCCTGTATTAACCACTTCAGAAATATCCAGGGACACTGATGAACACAATGAGTATTTGATATTCTTGGATATTGGAAATCTATGCAATCTGCTTACCCAAAACTTTATGAGTTGGTCACTGTAATCATTCCAGTACCTGCAACCAGTACCTCAACAGAACGTATGTTTAGTATTTCAAGAGCATTATTGAGTTACAGACGCCAGAATCTCTCTACCAGTATGGTTAAGAATCTGATATCAATTCAAGTCAATGATGTTTACATGAGGCAAATTTTGGATAATGATATCACTCAATCACTAGGTTTCGATTGGAGATCAATTAATGATCCACTTAATAAATATTATTGATTAATTGCTATAAGCTGATGGACGTATAAGATCAGTAATTATGTATATTTAGTATATTTAATATATATAATATGACGGATACTAACAGATAACGGATTGACGGATGATCCGTGCCATGTCTAGTAATATGTATACAGTGACCAGTATAAGTGGGTATAATGTATTCTCTTCCTCATCTCATCTCAGCACAATTATGAAGAGTGGGAAAAATGTGTCAAATTCCACGAAAGTATCCTTTTCACGCACAAAAGGTTATCTTTACAACAAGGGCACTATGAAATGCGTGATCTTTTAACATCGTTTGTATTGAAAATTCTGCGAGTGGACAATCAAAGAATAACACGTACTCAGTACTGCTGAGTCCTGTTCGTATCACTGTGCAATACTGAATGATGTTTCCATTCCATCGGACTGGTTATGTTGCCCCTCCTTCACCGTACACGAAAAATTACGTGTTTATAACAAAGGGCAAACGGTTTTTTCTTCTCTTCTCACATCTCTTCTGATCCGTTGTACTATTCAGTTCAGTTCCACACATTCACGCATGAGCATCGACCAATCAGCCCTGGAGAAGGTCCTTGAAACACTTCCACACGTGCAGGCTCTCTTGGACTGCTATGAATCACGTGCCAGCGAAAACCCGATCCCAGTCCAGGCCAGTTTTTACTTGAACTTCAAAAGTTTCACAAAGGTGATGGCGGCAAATACTTTGCACGTTTCTTCAACTCTGTTAATGACGCGGTGTTTGATGGCAACGCTTCCATTTCGGCTGAGGAGCAGTTCCAGAAGATTCTCATAGAGACAGGTCTAAGCAAAATTCGCTTCATAGAGATCCTAAAACTCACACCAGTTTTTTATACAACCATCAGTTACAATAAACCAGTCGCTCTTTTAAATGGTTTGGGTGATTCAACAGGAAGTACCACAAGAGATTCAGGCACCCACGTTGATGAACGCTCAGTTTTAACAGTTGTTCCTGCCGGGGAGTTAGCTTCCAAAATATTTGAAGAGTCAGTTTCATTTGCAAATATTTTAACAAACTTCGCCCAAGAGGTCACCAGTCTTTTCAAAGAAAACATCATTAACCACAACCGCATCATTCATCTTGTGCGTGCACAGTGCACGTTATCACAATGGATTCTTAAGGTCATCATAACTAGTTCGAGACCATACCCTCGTGTAACACAGGACCAGCAGGATGATAATGTTACTTATGAAGATTGGCTTACCCCAAAAGAAGGTGAACATATTAGTGAAAATACCATAGGGGGCCAATTATACGTGCCATACGTAAGATTTTTGGATGGCCTTTCATTGATTTTAGCTGGTGATTACATGTTTTTCAGGCCTACAGAGTTTGAAATGAAGTTGATTGATGGATTGGAGGTTAGCAAAAGAATAAGACCAGATGAGATGCTAGTTCGCTTCAAGGGCGAGGTAAATGAAGAGCCTTACAGATTTAGATCTGTTAGTGTTCCTATTGAATTTAAAAAGAATGTCAATGTTGAAGGTCAGTTGTTTGATGTTCGAGAATTTGAAAGGGGTAATGTGACCTACGTATCTATCAAGTTCAAATATGGTGCTGGTTACTCTAATGATAATATTCTAAAATGGGTAGAATCGTGTGGACCCAACATGACTACTGTGCTACAGCAGGGTGTCAACTACCAATTAGCCTGTGGTTCTCAGCACGGTATGATATTGCTAGTGCAAGATAACGAAGTTTTGGTTATTGATCCAGAAATCGTTTTGGATGAAGACGATGAGGTAGCACAATTGACTTTTATCCAAAAGAAACACACAATAGGTTCGTTGCTTCTAAAGAAGAATTTTGCTGAAACATCGGGCAGATTATTTTTTGGTGCTATTAGAGAACTCATAAACCAAGATGATAGTCACAGTTCCAACATGAAAGAGTTTTTGAGTTCCTGTGACGCACACACACCACGTGGTAAAGATCAACCCTGGACTGAGGTCATTGAAGGAACAGCCTTTGATGTGTTAGTGGCCACCATGAGATCCATCTTTGATAAGAATGGACTTTCTGCTTTACCAAACAAGATGTTAGTTGCAATCACTCAAGTTCTTTGCAAAGGTGCGTGGGTCGATGCAACCGATAATCTATCATTGAATAACTTGTTGGTGGTTGAGCCAAATAAACGTGAATTTATCAAATTGTTTGCTAAGGTATTCGTTGATGCTATCATCATGGAATATGGTGAACGTATGAGTAGACCAGAACAAAGAAAAATCAATAAGCATCTGCTAAGTATAACCATTGAAGAAGAGAAAGAGCAGTCTACTCAGGTTGTTAAATGCTACCTCCACACTTTCAGACCATTTTCAGGTTCAGACACGATTACTGTTGCCGGGGCCCGCGCGATTACTTGTCAAGAACACTATATTGTCGCTTTATCAAAGTTGAATTTGAGGTCTTCAGCTCAAGTCAAGAAAACCAATAATCAGATGAAGCAAACATTAGAGAGGGCAGCATCACGCAAATCCGGCACTTACAACACACTGAAAGGTGATTCCCAAAGAGCTCCAGCTCAAAACGTACCTACCATTAATGTTGATGATGATCGGATGGATATCGACCCGTCAACAAATATGCATAAAACAAATTGTATGATGACTCCACCAAACACTTCTCAAAGTGAACAACCAAAGGAATCGAAACACAAAACTATGATTGAATCAGCACACTTGACAAGACCAGTTGGTGAGACATCAACAAATGTTGGTAATGTATTAGAGATACAAGATTATTCAGAAGGGGGCAGCTGGTCTAGTGGTATTTCTGATTCGGGTAAAGACATTTTTGATCCGTCTTTGCCCACTTTACCTCGGACTATGTTTGCTACCCCTAGATGTGACATTGATTTTGATTCAAGTTCTATCAACCAAGTCATTACCAATAACGGTGCTTACAATAGATCATGTTACATTTTCCCACCAACTGTTATGAGTGTTGATTATGAAAGGTTTTTGAAATCAGTGCAGTTACTACCAAAAGGATCCAACTCTTACATAGAAGAAGCCAAAGAATGGGATTTGAAAGTAGGTCTAAAAATCAAGAAGGAAATATTAGAGATTGAAGAATTTCGAAAACACATTGAGAGTTGGTACTCTGAAAATTGCACACCTGGTGAAGATATTATTCTCAAACTTTACAACCTAAAAGAAATTTTACCTTTGGTCTACAGAAGCAGTCCATATTTACGTGGAAGATTTCCTGGAGGGATTTCCAATTATCTGGAGTATGGCTATTCTGATTCTTTCCTTAAAGAGATTTGTTGTCTATTCATGATAGAGAATAACCCACACTTGCCTGCGCATCCCATTAATGCACCAAAGGTGTTTGCATGGGGTTTTACACATGATGGGTTTTACATGATTTAGCAACATGTTGGACTCAGCCTGAATTATCCATCAGTTAATTATTTTGACCAACGAAATGAATTAGCACACCAAGGACAGACACATTTGTGTCGAATGAATGATTTTTTAGGGATTATCCATAATGATTTAAGAAAATTCAATCTAACGCTGAAGACTGTTGGTGAAAATAGCGGTCAGTTGTATTTTATTGATTTTGGATTCTCCACAATTTTAGATTTGAAAAAGATCACATGGAAACAATTAAAGGATGTAAGTACGTCTCAACAGATGAGACTTTTTGACATCATCAAATTAGGTGCTAGTTAGTGAACGTGTATGTTTTGATTGTTAGCCAAATATGAATGGCATTTTTAGTAGCAGTTTCATGTAGGATCTACATCAATTTGCGAATACGTACTATTATTTAAAGAGACTACACTGTGCAGAAGTATTATGCATCGATCCTTCAGCCTAGCCACATATTTCAGTAGTCCTTGCCATTCATCATCCATAGTATCAGTAGATCACTGAAAAAGAGAAATTATCAGAAAGCTCTGGCTAATACAGGCACGTGACATAATATGAGTGAACTGGCAAGCATGGTTCGGGCACTATGACATATACATGAATGCAGGAACTAACTGAAAATATCCAAGCTAGTGCTTTGAACGGATCTCCTTCTCATGCTGTTCACAGATATTCTTCGCTGACACCTTCAGTACTGGCTCTTTACACCAACGCATCCTTTTTTCCCTTTCCCTTACGCAGATCCATCAATCAGGACTATAAACTGCTCGTAACTTTGTAGATAACCATCACCATCCATCGTATCAGTGCCAGAAGAGTGCTAAATAAAATGTAGCAAGTTAAACTCACTACATCTCCTCAGGACCCCGGTTCCCGTTTTCCGCATTGGGCCCCATGCCGCTCTCTCTGCAACAGTTGCGCTATCAGCTGCCTCTGGAGTTCGCTTCCCACAAAAGGAGTTGGCTTCCCGCTTATCAAAATGACACTATATAAAAAGAGCACGATAATTCTCAGTACGATCTGGATCTCATCTGCTACCACCAGAGCCAATCGCAAAATGACCACTGACAACGCCTCCAAGATCTTACAAACCTCCATCAAGCAACTTCCTGTCGCATTGTCAGGAAAAGGTGTTTACATCACCGTCAAGGATCCAGAATCTGGGGAAGTCAGAGAATTAATTGATGCCAACTCAGGTGCTGCTGTCTCTTCTGTTGGTCACGGCGATGAAGAGATTAAGACCAAGATGATTGAAGCTGTCAAGGATCAAGTGTACAATTTCCCATTATTAACTGCAAACAACCAATCTGAAGCATTAGCCCATTTCCTTATTGAAAGATCTCCAAAGGGTGCTTTTGAATCTGCTACCTTCACTGGTTCTGGTTCAGAAGCTAATGAAAATGCCATGAAGATTGCTAGAAAGTACCATATTGAAAATGGTGATTTGAAAAGAGTTAAGTTTGTTTCAAGAAAGCAATCATACCATGGTTTCACCTTAGGTGCCTTATCTATCTCTGATAACATCAGAAAGTTTGAATTCTCTGATATCCTATTACCTGAATCCGTCACTCCAAAGGTTTCACAATGCTACCCATACAGACTCCAAAACAAGACAGAGACTTTGGAACAATACAAAGATCGCTTGGTAAAGGAAGTCGAAGACACTTTCATTGCGGAAGGTCCAGAAACAATCGCTGCTTTCATCTGTGAAACCGTCACCGGTTCCACTTTTGGCTGTCAAACTCCAATTCCTGGTTACTTGGATGGTGTTCGTGATATCTGTCACAAATATGGTGCTTTGTTCTACTTAGATGAAGTCATGTGTGGGTTTGGTCGTATGGGTACTTTCCACGCATGGGAAAAATATATGACTGGCGGTGGTCCAGATATTCAAACTAATGGTAAGACTTTAGGTGCAGGTTATGTCACCATTGCTAGTATTTTGATCTCTCCTAAAGTCATGAAGGTTTTCAAAGATAAGAAAGCTGCTATTTCTGGTGCTCAAACTTATCATTCACATGCATTCAACTGTCAAGTGGCATTAGATGTTCAAAAGAAAGTCTTCAGAGATGGTTTGATTGGGAACATTGCTGAACAAGGTGGTTACTTCGGTGAATTATTGAAGACTAAATTGGAATCAGCAAAGACTGTTGGTGAAGTTAGAGGTGATGGTGGTTTCTGGGCTGTTGAATTTGTTAAGAACAAAGACACAAAAGAACCATTTCCAACTTCATTTGGTTACTTGGCCAAGTTCATTGCAAAATTATACCAAAATGGTGTTTTTGCTCTAGGTGGTGCTGGTACCATTGATGGTACTAACGGTGAACATGTCTTGTTCTCGCCATGTTACGCGATCACTAAAGAAGAAGTCGAGAAGACTGTTGATTTGATTGTTAAAACGGTCTTTGAATTGGAAGAAGATATCAAAGTTGGGCTATGAATTTGATGGTGCCCAACTGGTTTGAGGTCTCAATGATATCTTTTTTGTCTAATATTTGATTTTACTTTCTTAATCTTGTCTGTTTTTGTACTTTTTATGTGCCTATTTATATAATACTAAATACCTTCAATGTATGGCGATTTATTCCGATTCAGAGATGTGTTATCTATATATATTTATATCAAGATTTAAATTCGTCTGGTTTATCCTATAATTATATTAAACAAATCACAGGTACTCAGGCTTTGAGATAACTTCAAATCATCGCTAGCAAGATCAATATTTGAACTCTCTTTTCCTGACTCAACCTTGTCTTCAATGTATGAAGTAAATCTGGAAAGGTGAAATCTTGGGAAAATATGTGTTAGATATATCTGATTGCATATACACTTATGACTACAAGAATAAATGAAACTTATAACGAAACATAAGATAGAAACCAAACACACTCTAGTTTCTCTTCAATTCTTCTCTCAATGTCTTGTTCTCTTGAACAACGGTCTCAACCAACTTAGCCAAGTCATCGATCTTCTTATATAATGGGTATAACTCCCAACCAATACCAACTTCTGAGCCCTTTTCTGTAGGTAATGAGACTTGGGCAACCTTCTCATACCAGTCCTTCTTGACACTGAATCCAGTGTCAACTCTTTCAGCGGCCAATTGCTCCCTAATATCTTGGTTGACAGATTGACTGGAATTGATAGTACCATCGGTAGCGAAAACACCGTGAATACTATCCTCATAACCATCAGTTAAATCCCATTCTCTGTTAATCTCATTAGCATCATCAGCAAGACCTTTCAATCTGTTATAACTAATACGTCTTGAGTCTTTAGATTCTCTGATTGAAACATATGTCAAGAATGGGAAATAAATAATCACCATCACCCAATAATTAATACTGTTGTAAAGTTTCTTTGAAGTGATTAATGAGATTGGGGAAATAGCCAACTCAATTAAGTTCAAAGGCGGAACATAAACCATTGAATCTGGGGCCCTGATATATCTTAATGTCTTTGATGCAACTAATGCCATGTATTCATCCAATGCATTAGAGTAAATTTTATCATATGCAGAAGCATACAAAGCAACAAGGATGTTCAATAAGATAACAGAAACCAAGAATGTGTAGAAGTAATATAAGATACCAGCATATGGCGGAGCAAACCTTCCAAATGCTTCAAAACTTCCAGAACCCAACACAGTTCTAGCTAAATTAGTCATAATGATTGATGTGGCATCTTTCTTACCATCTGCGTTATCAAGACCAAGAAACCCTTGTAAGAACCCAATGATGACAACCATCAATAAGAAGAAAAACACAACTGATTCTTTCATCATTAATTTGACAACAACGATCATTGCACCGACAAATCTCTGTGAATCCAAGTACAACAACAATCGACACCACATCAAAGGAGCAGCACATGCAAAGATCCTGAATGATGCTAAATCAAGGGATATGGCAGTATCTGAATCATGTGGTTCAGACAAACTAATGAATCTCAATATCATAGAACATGTAACAATAGCATATATCACATCATTAAAGACACTCCAAAATGACAAATAATTCACACCAACATGATACAATTTCACAAATTCATCATAAATGTAACCCACAGTAAAAAAATAATACAGGATCTCAAAAGTATCCAATGGAGCAACACCTTTCTCACTTTGATTAATCACAGCTGTGTATAATGCCAAATACAACACCGATGAACCAATTTCCAAAATATTCTGATATAACGGGGTCTTAATCCTATCAGGAGTAAAATGCACCACAGTAGAAGGTTTAGCAATATCCCTATAGAGGACATATTCACTAGGATCCTTGTCTGACTGAACAATCCAACCTCTCCATAACCACTTCATACAACGTTGATACCCGCCAGATCCAATAACTGTCGTGGAATGCATATCCACAGCCAATTCAACAGCATTGATAGGATCACTGTCGACAGTATTCTCATTGATGACAAAACGATGACACAACATCTGAATGAACAAATAAGAATCATCATTCTCTTGCTCAATGATCATTTTAGCTAATTGTTCAGCAGCTGCGGAACGTAACGAATATAATTCAGAATCATGGATTTCAAAACTTGCTAAATCTCCATACCAACCACTGACCCTCAATAAAGCAAAGATTAAACAAGATCTGTAGTTTCTAGAACTCGTGCCTGGTCTACCATTACCTTCGCCACCAGCTGCCTCAAGTGCCAATTGTAAAACACGACTGTTCAGGATTCTGGAGTCTGATGACAGGACCTGTGCCTCTTCGAACTGGATTGGGATTGTTTTATCAATCAGGTACTTCAAGTTCAGGCAAACACGCAGGACTTGTCTAGGAGTCGGAGGCGTGAATTCAACGTCTTCGCTGCTAACAGGTAGCAAGGTATCACCGGACATTAGGGACTAGAAAATACGTTATTGGCCAGATTCCAGTGGGTCGAAATTGCAAAACGTGAAACTATCAAATTTTTGATTCAACAGCCGTCCCAATTTTTTCGTGTCACCTTTTTTCGGTGTGCGTTGCCATAGTTAAATTTTCTAATATGGATTTCTACGAATTGGCTAAATCTACCAAAATGTATTAAAAATTGTATTAAAAAGTGGGATGGATTGCCTAATAGATCAAGAAGTCACCTCTGTAGGCAAAATCATGGCTGAAGGTCTTGACACTGGCTTCTCTTTGTGGGAAATCTTCTAAACTTTCAGCATAAGTAGCAACAGAATGGGCAATCAACTGGGTGTTGACCAAGAAGGCATCCCATGCAATATTAGTGACATTGTCACATAATTGATGGTAACACTGATCTAAAACTTCACCATTTTGAGAGTTCTTACCTTCAGCACCGGCAGCGACACCACCACCTGGGATACCATTTTCAATAAAACCAACATAATCAGATCTACCGTCAAATGGAATTAAAGTCCAGTTTAATCCTCTCGATTCATAGTAATCAATGTACAAATTCTTCAAGTCTTCGGAACCTTCTGGATTGACTTCATTAGAACCATTATAAACCTGGTATTCATAATTTGGTGAAGCCATCATATCATAATCCATGAATAATCTAATCTTGGAGTTTTCTTCTGGGGTCAAGCTATTAGCATAGTAGTTAGAACCTAACAATCCTTCTTCTTCAGCAGCCCACCATGCGAATCTAACAGCATTGTTAACCTTGAAGTTAGTCAATTGTTTGACAACAGTCAATAATGAGATAGTACCTGAACCATCATCATTGATACCTGGACCAGCTTCAACAGAATCTGAATGGGCACCTAATGAGACAACATTATCATGATCACCATAGATAGTTTCCGCAATGACGTTCTTAGTTTTAATGTAACCAACATATGAGTCAATAACTAAGTTCAATGCAAGTTCATCACCTGAGCTCTTAGCTTTGATCAATTTTTGGGCAACTGAATCTGGAACACCAACAGTACCAACAGTAGATTCCAATGGTTCGCCCAAAGTACCTGATAAGATATTTTCAACACCTTCTTCATAGATAATAACGGCACTGGCACCTGCTTTACCAGCAATGGCGGATTTGTTACCAAATGGACAAATACCTCTCTTGACTAATGCGACGGAATTTGGACCAATACCAGCATAATCCGGCTCTTCGCAACCAACATTTTCAGCAATAAACAACTCAGCACCGAAGACATGAGCAGGTGGAGTCAATTGAAATGGTTTAACAGTGGCTTCTTCAGAATTGATAGTTAAGGAATAGTTGAAAATCTTACCGTCCAAGGCACTGAATTCTTGGGTTTCAAAAGTATAGTAATGTTTCAATTCCTTCAAGGTATCTAAGATCCAGCCCAAAGTTTTCCAGTGACCTGGGGAGCCAATGACTCTTGTTGGATGATCATAACGGCCAATGGAAGCAGTGGCAAGATCGTATAAATGTTGGGCACTTGAATTCAATTGTTCTAAAGTGATCAACTCTTGCAATTCTTCAGAATCGACTAATGGCAATTTCTCATATGAAAATGGACTTTTGCCATTGGACAGAGTGAATGCTTCTTGTAGTTGAGTGGCATCAAAATTCAAACTTGGGATGACCAGAGCTGAAGCCACTGGAAATAAAACGGCTGCAGAGAACCTCATAACGAACGGTGGACAACTTCTGCAATAAACGAGTGTGTGGGAATCAAACGGGGAAGATTTCAAAAATCAAGATAGAACAGCTGTTTATATCTGAAATTGCGGGTGTGAGGTCTTAAACGATAAGAATTGTGGGATGTCGTATTCCAAAAAGTGGTAATTATCATCATTATTTTTGATAAGGGGAAAACAGGCGCAAAAGGCCGGGTTGGGGAAGAATACCGGATTGGGACGAGCTCGATTGGAATTTGCAGAAGTCAGTTCATTTGGATTATTTTGAAGGCTGGTTGTTCTCTTTCTGAGCCTCTTGTTCTTTCTTGATGTCCGAGAGTGTCTGACGGATGCTCTGGCGGAGTTCCTGCGATCCGATTGTATTCTGTTTGACCTCCTCGTCGAACAGTTCGTAGACATCGACATCCACGTCAACAGCGACGTCTTCACCATTGGTGTTGGCTACACTTTTTCTGGAAATGACACCCTCGACTAAAGCAGCCAGTTGTCCTTTGTTTTTCAATAATAAATCAGGGTTCTTGTTGACGATGGTGTTGACAATATTTTTCACTGTTGCCAGTAACTGTTGATGCTTCTCAGTCTGCTGGAATTGGCGCAAAAGACTGTCACGCTGACCGTCGAAATGACCACGACGTTTGTATAAGATTGAGATTGCTCTGGCTTCTTCTGACATGGTTCTGATAGGTATTAATTGGTTTCCCAGAAAGGGTCTGTGTTGGTCAGATGTAAACAAAGATCAAAAGATTTGACACTTTTCGTATTGAAATAAATTTCGCGAAATCAATCGAACTCTTACTCAAACACCAAAAACAACACCAGATTCCACCGCCAGAATGATCCCAAAGATGCTTTCGAAAGGCTTACAACCCGCTAATGATAAACTTCAGAAGGAAACGCTGAACCTGCTGCAAAATGGCTCTTTTTCTGTGTCCTCCCAGAAGCTGTACAAGTTCGTGGAGTTCATCTGTCGAGACAGGTATCAGGCAAAGTTGGTGAAGTTCCTTTATGAGGCCATTGATGGGTACATGGCAGCCAAATGTGGAGATTTTGTGAAAGGGTTGGAAAGTTTGAGCTCTGATGTGGAAAGATTGCTAAAGTTCAATGAATTCATGGCCATTGTCAATGCTAAAATGAAATCATTATCAAAGGTTTATCTCTATCTGGACAGAACATACTTACTGACTCATCCTTCTAAATTCACAATCAAAGAGTATTTCTATGAGATCCTGCGTGTTGAATTTATGGGAACACCATCTGGTCAACCAATAGCCAATTCATTCGTCACAATCCTCAATGAATACAGATCAGAATATCAGGAAGAAACTAAACAACTTCTGATAACGGCATTTAACAATCTCATAAGTTTCTGTTCTGACGAGGCACTGATACCACCCTTATTAAAAAGGTCACGGACGTTTTATGATGAGAAAAGGTCGGGTTTGGTTGAACACATGGTCAGCATAGATCAACCAGAACTGATATTTGATACGATATATCAAGTCATTTTGAGAGAGGTTGATTTCTGGGAAACGATAGGAAGAAACCTAGTGATACGATTCAAAAAGGTAATTGTGCAATCTTTACTGTTTCAGGACTTTGGGAACGATGCTAAGTTTATTGTGAAGCCATTGTTTCAACATAAGAAGTTCCGATCTGTGTCTGCTTTGTTCCAGTTTATCAAGTACAGTGGTGATAGTGAAAAACGATCCGGGTCAATTGGAAGTGCCTTCCTGGATGAATGGTCTGCATATGTCAAAGAGTACGTCACTGAAATTTTGAACATTGATATCAAAGATAAGGATCTGGTTGCAAGACTATTCAAATCAAAGAAAGATCTTAATATAATATGTGTTAATTTCCTTCAGTCTGACCAAGAAGTTGAATATAAACTAAGAGACGCATTTGAAGCAGCACTTGCATCTACAGAAAACAAGAAATCCACTGAGATTAATGCAAAGTTACTGAGATATATTGATTCATTCTTCAGGTCATCCAAAACCACAAAAGAGGAAGATGAAGAAACTCTAGCTAATCTCATTTTCATCTTCAAATCTGTGAAATCTAAAGAAGCATTCATGAAAGATTATAAACGTTTTCTGGCAAAGAGATTGATTTTATCTACAACGAGAGATATTGAACTAGAACGTCAATTCATTGGATTGTTGGAGAAGGAAGTTGATTCAGAGCTATGTAACCCACTATATGGAATGTTCAAAGACGTGGTACAATCAGAAACCTTAAAAACTGAATATCTGAAAGTGCATCAACCTGAGATCGAATTCACACCACTAATGCTACATGAGAAGATCTGGCCAGCTGGTCCGACAAAAATCACACTACCAAATGAATTAGCTGACCTACTATCAGATTTTGAAAAGTTCTATTTGTCAAAGAAGGATCACCAAGTGGTCCATTGGAGTACCGCACAAGGTAGCATGACACTAACATGGAATTTCAAAAGTGGTTCAAAACAATTAGAAGTCTCAACATTATTAGGTGCAACGCTGTTATTGTTTAATGAATCAGAAAAGTTAGCATCTGGTGAAATCAAAAAGAAATTGAAGCTGGAGACACCTGCTCTTTCTAGTATTTTGCATTCATTGACAACTGAGAGAAATAAGATCCTACTTAAGGACGAAGATGGCTATTATTCAATCAACGAAGACTTCCAATCCCGTCAGAAAGTAATCAAGATCAAGCAAATAGAAGTCAGAAAGGTTGGAGAGGTGAATGATGAGAAGGAACTCAGTTCTGGTGTTAGTTTTGAAGATGATACAAAGGGAAGAAAATTCACATTGGAGGAATCATTAACTGCGTTTATTCTCCGTCTGTTGAAATCTGAAAAGACTATGAGGCATAAAGATGTCGTTGAAGAGTGTTTGAAGTTGTACATTGTCGGTGTTCCAGATATCAAAAGGGCTATCGAATATTTGATCACTCAGAGAAATATCAGAAGGAATGGTCCTGATGTGTACGAGTTCATACCATAAACATATAAATAGAAATAACATCAGAAACATTCAAAAAATATACAGTCTTTTGTGGATTATAGAATACGCGAACAGTAATAGAATACAACAATATTATACTTCTAGGGGGTCATCTAAATCATTCAGCTTCAAAGATGTCATTCGAATGAATAATCAATTCTTCAATAACCTTACCTTGATATGTCATATCACTGGCACTGAAATTCTCCTTTGGAAACAACGTAGGGCCCCAAATTATACCCAAGTTTCTTGAATTCATTAAATTGACATCCTGCTTAGATGATACTTTAGCCAAATGGAAGATCAAGCTTCTTAATGTCCAGTATGATCCATCTGGTAATTCATAAACGACTTGATGAATCTTCTTCAATCTCACATCAGGTTCCTGAATCTTCGAATATTCAAGAAAAAACTTACTTGATTCAGTAGTCAATAAAGCTTCAGGCAAACATGAAAAGAACTGTTTCAATAATGATGCAACTGCATAAATATCACTATCTGTTATGGAATTTGGATTTGGTAATATCAATTTGATGTTACTTGGGTCTTTATCAATCAATTCTTTCAATGAATTAACAGTTGCTTGATTTCCACTAGTTCTATAAATCCCTTCTAGCTCCAAACCATATTTATCAACAACATAAATACATTGTCTCACTAATGATGGGACCATCTCACCTTCAAATTCAATCAATTCGCCAATTGGAGTACCAAATGTCCTGAATCCGGATGATGTACCAGGTGGTAATGGAACCTTGTCATTGTTTATAACAGACATAGGTCTTGGTCCATTAATCTGACCTGAATTTATTGATGATGCGGTGGACATGTGTGCTGAGGCTAATGATTCAGCACCTCCCACTGCACCCACTGCTGCTCCAATCGCAGCTCCACCCATTGTGGATTTTTGGTTTAAGAATGGACTTTCATTATATGTGGATATTCTTCTTGATGAAGGCAATGAATTATTGCCAATATTGATAGAATTCAAGTTCTTTGGCTTTGGTGCCGGCGACGTTGAAAAGTTTGATGCAATTGATGGATGGGTTCTGTATTCGACTGGAATTAATTGTTTGTTGGTGACACCCGGGCTGACGTTCTTGAGTAAATACTGGTATAGATCACGTTCATTATCAACTGAAGATGCGATAGTCTTGGCGCTTTGTAAATTAGAACCATGGATTGGGTTGATACTTAGACCCTTCTGTAGGATCAAATCTTCAGATCTGGTGGCATATCTTTGTAATTGCACGCTCGTGGCAATATCAATTTCAACAATTAAGTTCTTCAATTCCCTGGCTGTGTTTGGTCTGAATGTATTAAGGAAAACATTTCTTAATCCAGTCGCAGTTGAGACTCTTTGTCTATATTCAGAATCAGCAGCATCAATCTTTCTTTGTAAAATTTCTTCTTGTTCGGTGGTAGTTTTGGAACCTTTCAAAGTGAATGTCTTCTTAGAAGGATCGGTCGTTCTCACTCTTTCTAACTCAGAGCATAATGAATCATATTTCAACTTCGCCTTTTCTGCACTATTAATAGCATCAACGACCTCTTTCTCCTTTCTCTTGTAGTTTTCCTTAATGGACTTTCTATTCTTTGAAATGTTGTTACCCAAAGAATTCAATTCTTCATGCATTTGAAACAATTGCTTAGAATAGGAAGATTCATGCTGCGCCAGTCTTTCATCAAGTTTCAATAATTTATCAAAATTCAGTATGAACGAATCACTCTTCAAATTTGTGGTGTTCTTCAATCCTTCCATCGTAGTTCTCGAGATCTTCTTGAAATGTTCTTCATGATCCTGCTCCAATTGGGATCTTTTTCTAATATATTTCCCAAACTCTTCACATGTATTGATTGACTTCTTCAATCTCAATAGAAGTGCCTCAATTGCAGAATCTGAGTTCAATATCTTCACAATCTTGTCCTCGTCTAGCAACTCTGGTGATGACGCAGGCACAATTCTATTAGGTTGTTTCTTCTCCAGTGCGTTGTTGTTGATGGAAGGCGAAGGGCTGATGGCCGTGTTTGTGCTGTTGTTAATGGAGGCTGATGGGACATTAACTGATGGAGACTCTGCTTGCATGCTGGACACAGCAGTGGTGGAAGTGTTGGTGGTCGGCTGCGTGGACGAGACAGACGACTCTGAGGTCACGCGGGCTCCTGTTTCGGCTCCCATGGTTTGCGGTGGAATTGGTGGTCGGATCAGTGAATGGTTCTGCAGACTGTTTTGTGTTAGGTCCTGTCTGAGAATGTTATTTTGGTCTGTAGGAAACTACGGATCTTGACTGCCGAATCCGGAAATCGTAAATGGCCGATACGGAATGTGTCATGTCAAAGTAAAAAAGTGCACCATCAAACGTGTTTATACAGGAAAGGTCGCCAATTATGTATGTGGGTTGAGTTATTTGGAAGGATCATCCTCTAAGTTCACATGGTTTCCATTATATGTTGTACGATCATCAAAGGAATTGGCATTGTTCAGGGTTCTGATCCGGACCTGGCTGGAACTAGCTCTCGAAAGAACATGGTTTGGGGACTCAGCTCTGGACAAGTTCTGGGAGTTTGGCGAGTTCAGTGGGCCCTGGGAATTGGTCTCTGCTGCATTAAGGTTCAAGTTAAGCCCTGATGGATGTGAAAGATCCAAATCAGCCCCTTGATGGAGATTTGGTGAATGCAGTGGAGAAACGAATTGTGATGTGGATGCAGAGGTAGGGTCAGTGGCTGATGGTCGTCTAGTGGCTTCATTTTCATCATAATATTGCTGATATTGATGACCCTGCAACTGAGGGTTTGTATTAGGGTGATTGGTGTAGATGGTGGTTGGTTGGCTACCCCATAATGAGGAAATACCATTGTATAGTCTTGAAAAGATACCACCTGGGTTTGCCTGTGATCCAGTATTATTATAGGCATTAGTGAATGTTGTAAAAGGTTTCAAAATCAAAGCAGATCTAGGTACTAGTTCCAAAGCTTCCAAAGTTCTTTCTTCATCAGTAACACCAAATGTGGTTCTTGGAATGGTTCTATGGAAACAGTATGGTTCATCACCATCAGATCTATTGGCATCAACCCATTCTCTAACATCGTTCAATGTGTTAGTTACCTGGAAATTATGCCTCAATGATGACCCATCTAGTAATCTAATAGCTAATGCACAGACATCACCACTTGTGGAAGGTGCTCTCCTATGAATGTTGTCTCTCAAAGACTTGTTCTCAGAAATGATTTCATCAATACAGTGTTCATCATCAAAGGCATCTTCATCATTAGATAATCTTCTCTGTCTTTCTCTTTCTTCATTCTTTCTTCTGTTCTGTAGTTTACGTTCTTCTTCATCTGCCTTCAACAATCTCTTGACTCTCTCCTTCTCTTCTTTAGCAAGTTTAGCCTTTCGAAGCTGATCTTCTTTGTATGACTTAGCAGCCAGTTCAGCAGCTTGCTCTTTCAAGGATTTGAACTTTTTATTAGATTGTGTTGATAATGCTGGAGAAGGCGAGGCAGAACTAGCTGGTCTTGATGCTGGTGTAACGGAGCGATGACTAATGGTGGCTGGTGATGATTGTCTTTGCGGTTGTGAAACTGGTTGGTTCTGTCGAGCAACAGGAACAGGAGTCGTCTCTGATGTGGCTATTATTGGTGTTGGCTGTGCGTCAGGGTGTCTCTCGCCACTAATAACGGCATTGATTCTGTTATCGAACCCCTCACTGGCCAACTGGCCGTGTAGCACATCCCAGATTACGGATGTTCTGATACAGTAGACACTTGGAACCACCACTTTGGCGAAAAACTGCTCGAACATCTGAAATTCTGGGGAACCCTGGATCAGCCTTAAACAGATGGCCTTGTCCTTCATCAGATCCAGTGTTTCTCCACTCAATACCCCGTCTAACCACACATTGTCGTTCTCGGTGGCGGATATGTACACCAGAAGCGGTTTGTCCTGGCCCATGGACTGACCCACCGCGGTCTCAACAGACCTTATGAACACTTCTTCGATCGCAGACATTGCTAACCTCTCAAATAATGCAACGGAAGTGATAAACCAAATCCGTGAAATTAATTTGTTCTTGCTATCAAAATAATCGGATTCGCGAAAATAAATACTAAATTTTGTCTGTGTCTGTACCAGTTATCAGAGGAGGTTATGGTTCTATACACGATCCAGGATCTAATCATCAATGTAGACAGCTTCTCTACTAAGAACTGTAAATCTCTTGAAGAATCGTCTCCATTCAACTGGGTTTCCTTTGGTTCTGGAGAACTCGACCTGCTTCAAGTTGAGATTCTGGACTCTTGAGACATTGATCTGACCTTTCATCGGCATTTTCGTTCTGTCTGTTGTAAACACCCCTATATGAATTGGTTTCCTAGATAGACTTGATTCCGTTATATGCATATTGCTCAAATCATCAGCAGGGATAGCCATCCTATCCAATGAGGAAATCAAGATTGGTATCAATGTTTCAATTGGAAGTATTGAGAAAAATCTGGTTAATTTACCGGTCAATCTTATATCTAAGGATGTCAAATCAACTTGTTTATTCCTGCTGAATTGTAATGATGCAGGATCTTTAGAAACGATATCAATGATCGTCTGTCTTTCGGAACTGATCTTTTCATCAAGTTGGTATCTGTTATGCTCGGTGAACACTTGTTGAGTTGCAGGGAATCCTTTCATAATATCATCGTCTTCATCATTGATCATAGCAGCAAAATCATTAAGAGGCTGTGAAGTAGTGAAGAGATCCTGGATCGAATCATATTGGGCTTGTGAATCTTCTTCATATTGTTCGTCAGATAAACCAATGTGTAATCTACCTAACAATCTAGCTGTCAATGCCACTGTATCTCTCACCAAACCATCATCAGTTGAGAAATGGTTGGATTTGTTAACCCAAACATGCTGTCTAATTTTGTTCATATCTGGTCTTTCACTAGGATCAATCTTCAACATAAATCTCAAAAATGAAAGCAATTCTAATGGTAACCTATTCCATCCTTCACTAAACACTCTTCCGTTCTTTTGCAGATATTCCTTGAAGTCAGGGTCTCTAATAGTAGGTTCTTCCCATAGCATTTGACCGGTTGCAATAACGAACAGCACTATCCCACAGGACCAGATATCAGCAAATTCAGGGTCATAGCCTGACTTGATGCTAGCAAGCTCTGGAGCAACATAAGGTGGTGATCCGCAGGCAGAGTTACACAATCTTTTCGAGCCATTCTGTCTTTTAAAAACACAAGCCAGTCCAAAATCTGTGATCTTCAAATTCCCTCTATCATCAATCAAAATATTTTCTGGTTTAATATCTCTATGAGCAACACCTTTGCTATGAATGTAATCAACTGCACTAATCAATTGCTTGAAGTAAAAGTGTGATAGGTCTTCATCCAATCCAACATCGGGTTCAATTTTATCGAATAGATCACCACCTGCAGCCATCTCCATTATAATATATAACCAAATACGGTCAGAGCCTGTATAAAGAACATTGACAATATTCGGATGTCCAGAACATTTCTTATGAATAAGGGCTTCTCCTCCTATTTGATCATCAGTGAGGCCGGCTTTCCTGCAATTGAAACGATGTATGTATTTGATAGCAAAGATATGTTTGGGATCCTTGATCTGATAAGCAGATTTGACCCTGCCAAGTAGTTAGTGTGAGCTCTTCAATTTAGAAAACACTGATGCAATACTTACACTGCAAAAGCACCTTGACCAATGGTTTTTATTACCCGTATGCCAGGTATTTCTGGTATTGGATCCAACTGAGAAATTCTGAAGCTCATTTTTCTCTCTTGTTTCTATGCGATGGGTGTGGTCACTGGAAGGGCTTGTATGGGCCTTAGGCTTGTGGGTATCTAGCTGGAGGTGTCTATTGAGGTTTTAGTTGGGGACCTGAGTGTTGAGGGGTCGTGGTCTGGGTATGCCTGACTGTGGACGCTCCACTAATATGATCAGCTCCAATTGAAGTGGAAGGTGGCAAACTGGATCAGATTCCAGAAATGCATTCGTGAAAAAGCTGTCAATCTTTTGTTTTGATTTCAAGTAGTTGTTGTTTTGATTTCTCCCAAAAGAGTAATTTCCCAGATCAACATTCATTTGTAATTCCCTAAATAGGAAGTCAACGCCTTTCGCAAAAGTAAACGCCGGCCGAAAGTCGAACTGCGGATGCCTTTGCCTACTCATTTTTATGTCAAAAGTTCACTACGTAGTAAACGACTCAACGGAAACTCAACCATCGCCATGGCAAGTGTGTCGAGGGGTCCTAGTTATCTAAGGAAGCCACCAAAGGATGACTACAAGCCCATAATTCCTGCAAGAAATCCACAAACTCCTCCACCAGCACCTCCTCGTCCTCAACCAGTGGAGGAAGCCATAATCAGCCAACAGATAGAGTCGTTTAGGCAATTGAACCCAAATTTACAACCACTATCGCCAAAGGAAGAGAAAGAGGTCAGAAAGAGCAGATCGTCACATAGTTCAGGATCATTCATCGCTCCGGAATACGCCTATTCAACAGAATCGGGATCTTCGTTATTATCCACTAAATCAACCAAGAGATCAAGCTACAGACAATCAATCAACTCCATACATTATCTGAAGTCTAAGTTTAGTTCCAAGCCAAAACGAGGCACAGTTGCTGATATTCAGAGTGCAAAGTCGCAGAACTTCTGGAAGTATCATATCTTGGAAATAGGAGACAGATTTCTATATCTCACAACCAATCCAGACAGCAGACATTTGTACTGTCGAAATGCACCAGGAATTCATGTTGAGATCATATACCCTAATACAAGCCACAATGAAAGCGCGCCTAATATTAAGAATGGTTTTCAGTTGATATTCAGAGATCAAGTGGATGATGAGGTGTTCATGACTGTGACCTTGAAGAAGATTATGGGTAAAAGTGAGATATACCTTGAATCATTGAGGAAGTTCCATAAGGCTGAAGAAGGTGATGTCTTGAGTGCTGATGGTGTTCCACAGGGTCAGTTTCTTAAGGGGATTGAGAAAGATATCAAGTGGTCGAAGGATCTACATGTCAATTCTGAAGCCAGTGTGAATCCTATCCGGTATGAAGTTAGAGATTCATTCAATAGAAGATGGAGTGTTGGATCTATACCACAATTCAAATCAGGTACCAAGTTGAAGAATAAGAGATTCATCTACTTCACTGGCACAGAAGACAACAAACTCATATCCTGCTTCAGATCTCATGAGTCCAGAATGAAGAAGAAACTAATCAAGAAGATCAATAGAATGTCCACTAACACAGATTCCAAGAAGTTCCAATACTTCAACGAAAGTGAGAATCTACGTGGTCTGGAAAATTTAGACGATAGTGTATATTATTCTCCAAGTGATGGAATCAATGAAAAGAATCCAGTAGATGATTCGCCAAATGATGTGAAATTAGGTTGGATAACTATTATGGATGAAGGCTTTTTTGAAATCCCAGGAAATTGGGAGATGGTATTAGGTTTCAATCTAGCTGTGGGTTTGATTAGAGTATTTGATGAACGGTAAAGAATGATGGAAAAACTAATGAATGTGATAGGATTTTAATGCAATGAATGAAAAAGTATAGAATAAATCAATTGTGTAGAGCTTCCTTCTTGTTAGACTCTTCTCTCTCTTCAATCTCGGATGGTGCGACCTTAAGTTCACTCAATCTGTCACTGATGTTCTGAATGTCTTCTTCCTCCTTCTTAGCTTCAGAATTCTTCTTTGCAGTTTCTTGTCTCAACAATTCTTCATATTCCTCATCAATTTCATCTTCATCAATAGAAGAACCAAATCTACTGATCTCTTCAGTAATCTCATCAGTTTTGGCTTTTTCATCTTCTAGTTTGTTCATAACGTCTTCCACTCTGTCAATGCCGCCAATTTGAGTATTCAAACTCTTCAATAATGAGCTGCCAGTCTCCAGTGCATTAACAATTTGAATATTAGTTGAAGCCTCATCAATCTTGTATAGGACCGAATCTAACTGATTGATGGCGTGTAGCTGCTTGTTTAGGGATTCCTGTGCGATCTTCTTGGATCTCAATAGAATTTTAGCCAACTCTTTGTTCTTCTTCTGTAGTGATTCTTTGATTTTAAAATCAAGTGTGTTGATCTTATCATTCAACTCAATGCATTTCAAATGGGATTGCTCAACTGTTGATTTCAATTGTGTAATACCCTTATCTTGTTCTGTGATTCCTTGGTCACTAAATTTAATGATATCTTCTTCTCTTTGAATCTTCTGTGAGTCTCTGTGTAGGAATGTAATCAAAATCTGAAAATCTAAATCTGTGATTTGGGCCTTTGCCCCACTCAAGTCTATATCTAATGTCTCCAAATATTGTCTGAACTGTGATAAAGTGAACACTGTTTTGGAGGTACCACCAACGTTACTACGATCTAAACTGATCTTCTGACATAACTGGAATGCATAGGTCTCCAACGTTTTCTTCGAAATCAACTTGTCTGACTTCAAGTTTTTCTTCTTATCACCTAATTTATAACTAGTATCCATGAGGAATCTATTAACAGCCCAACTGAGTACAGGTCTCACCCATTTTGTAGCATATATTGACTCTGCTTCAAACTGCTTCAATGGAATAAGATCACCAGATCTGATCAACTCTTCAAGAACGACATCAACAGCCATTGGTTTCCCATAAGCAGAAAGTATCAACTGTTCCAACAATCCATCAGTTTCTAACACGAATATGTGCTTGAGGAAACCCTTCTGGAAGAATTTCTCAATTAATGATTTCCATGCGATAAGGTTGCCTTCATAACCTTCAGGATTGGCTTCTTTCAACTTGCGAAAGTCGGAGTATAACGAATAGAGGCGTGTCTTTGTAAAGAGTGGATGATTCTGAACGGTGTCTCTAAGTGACATTGTGACTAGTTTGAAGTTTGTTAGAATGTTTTAGAAATTTGAAACGTTTTGTTGTCTTTTTGATTTTTATGCCAAATTTTATTTTTTTGCCTTTGTTACGAAATAATCCACACTGATCAATGACATCAGCCACCCCATTTCAAGCCGTTGAGGCTCATCTTGTTGCAGTCAATGAAGGCAGTATCGATGACGTTGACGCAAAGCTGATCGACTCACTCGTTTCTCGAGTTTCGATAGACAAAGCCGTTGTTTTGCAGCATCCAGAAGCTACTAAATCTATGTTAACGGCTGCCATCGATTTACTTAACAATGAGTCTTTAGACATTGACTATGATAAAGTGATAGAGATACTAGATGTTATGGTATCACAGTTGGATTTTGAGGATGTCACTAGCTCCATGTTCTCATTTGATTACTTATTAGAGGCGTTGAGATCACCAAATATCAACTTACAAATTTTGGCATTGAAAGTGGCAACGAGGGCAAATCCACTAGATATTATTGCAAATACGGAGATTATTCCATTAGCTGTTGAGTTTTTATCTGATCCAGACACTAATATCAAACTTGTCAACGAGGTTGAGGACTCATTGAGTGCTTTCTTACACAATCAATTGATACACAGAAGAGTGCTTAGTGATCATGTTCTAGCAGACTTGCAGAAAATGGCTAATACTAATGATGTGGTTGTGAAGACAAGGCTGTTTGATTTCATTGCTAAGTTATTGCCATTTGTCCAAGAGCATGAAGTGCCTACCAGTCTGTATCTTTTTGAGGATTTCATTCGTGAGGATGGTGATATCATGTATACTTTGAACTTGATCAAGTTTTATAATGACTTGGTCGATGTTGTCGGTGAATCATTGAACAAAGAATGGATTCTGGAGAAAATCAAGCCACAGCTGCTCAGAATTAGTGTGCTATACTTCAAGAGATCTGAAATCACAGATATTGAGTTCTTTGCAATTAGTACTATTTGCCAACTTTTTAAAAGCTTATCATTCACAGCACCAGATCTGTTCCACCAAATCGATTCACAATACGTCAAGTTATCCAAGAAAGATGAATTGCTACTCTCCACTCTGAATCCAAACTACCTTGCAAGACACCATGCTGAACTGATCAAACAATTGTCATTGACCATTGACAATGTTCCTGTTTTCAGAAACCTCATCAAAAGTGAAGATTCTTTCAATATCATCCAACCCCAAATCAGAACCAATGCATTATTGAGACTTCCATATTTAGAATTAGTCGCAGTGCTAGTCTTTCTCACGAAATACTCCTACGGATCAAAATACCTACTCACAGAACTCCCACAAGTCATGAACAAGTTATTGAAAGGTGATCATGTCGTTGAACCTGAGACCTTCCAACTCAGAAAACACACACTAGAAAACCTCAACTCCCTTTCAAACGAGGAACTGAGTGTCTGGAAAGGTGCGGTCCGTCATGAATACCTCCTCATCGTCAATGGATCATCCAATCCAGGCGTCGCTGCTCCTTTGACACTATGATGGTTCGGTATAGTTAATAGTTAAGAAAATATTACGTAATAATTTCCAGCTTTTTATATGGGCCGAATAGTAACACGTAGAAATATCTGTCACTTTGTTCTTCTTTCAATTTACGTCAATTGATCTACAATGAGCAGTTTGAAAGAGCGCAAAGAAGCATTTGTAAGCGGTTTATCTGGTGGTGAGGTCAGTGAGGTCAACAAAGTCACCTCGATTGCGTTGGTTGGGTACTTTTCCTGGTGTTTGATGAATAGCCGAACCGGCCTCTTCCACGGACCGAACAAATGGGAGCCATTCAGTGTCCTAGTGGACCTTTTGCTGAATTGGGTATCCTTGTTGTTATCAATTACATTATATTCAAACCATACTTTACTGCTGGCTGCTGCAATGCTGGCGCCTGCTGTTTCAATCGCAGTGTTATTCAAGAAGTCGCAACCAAAGACAGAGAAAGTCAAATCAACAAAGACAGAACTCACAGACAAGACATACCTTCCAAGAAAACCATTTATTACAGCATACAGAGGAGGAATGCTAATCATTACCGCATTGGCTATATTAGCCGTTGATTTCAAAGTTTTCCCAAGAAGATTTGCTAAAGTTGAAACATGGGGTACCTCATTGATGGATCTAGGTGTTGGATCGTTCGTGTTTTCTATGGGTATTGTCTCCACCAGATCAATTCTCAAGAATAAGTTCATTGGACAAAATCAATCATATATATCAAGAGTGTGGAAATCAGTCACCAGTTCAATCGCTTCATTATTGATGGGGTTCCTAAGAGTTTTCTTTGTTAAGAGTTTAGATTATCAGGAACACGTCAGTGAATATGGTGTCCATTGGAACTTTTTCATCACATTAGTTCTTGTTGGCCCATTATCCATTGCATTGGAACCAATCTTCAACTACATTCCAAGATTTTTAGTCTCATTAGTGATATCATTGACTTACGAATGGTTTATTGTCAATAAAGATGAGTTCTTACCATTCCTGCTCACTGCTCCAAGAACAGACTTTATCAGTGCAAACAGAGAAGGTATCTTCTCATTGATTGGATACTTAGCCATCTTCTTAGCTGGTCAATCAACGGGTTCATACTTATTGCCATCAGTGTCAACCAAGAACAACCTGTACAAGGCATCAAGCAAGGCAGGGATCGCAGAACAAAAGAAGCAGAAATATACTCTATTTGACAAACTAACCACCGTTAGTCCATTGACTGGTTTAGCCATCTGGTTTGTCATTTACACATTATTCTTCAAACTTGTTCAATCGGAACATGAATACAACGTTTCCAGAAGATTGGCTAACCTTCCATATGTCCTTTGGGTTTGCGCCTACAATACCAGATTCTTGTTACTCTACTCATTGATTGACACAGTCTTCTCAAATCCAAATGAAGATTATTTCAACGGTATCTCAGCCAGTTTGGATGCTATCAACTCAAATGGTATGATCATTTTCTTGTTGGCTAATGTGTCAACTGGTGTCGTCAACATGGCCATGAATACCATTGATGCCTCTGTTCCAGTCTCAATGGGTGTTTTGATAACGTATGCATCGTGGATTGCAGCTGTTGGTGGTGTTCTTTACTATAGAAAGATCTTCATCAAACTATAGACACACTCGATACTTGTACATATTATAAGGTGAGCCTCTGTTTACATCGTCGTGTGACACATTTGATCGTTGAACACCAGAACGACTTGGTCAATACAGACACTATAGCATAGTTATACAGATCAAACAAATAATTAGTTCAAGATGGATTGTAGTACAGTTTCTGTGTTGATGAAAGACCTTCGAGAATCGAGAGTGAATAGTTTAATCTATGGACTTGACCATTTATTGAAGATCATACATACATTTGTGGTTCTTTTGTGACAGCTCAAGAAGTCAGGGCTCAAGTACAGTCGCAGTCTGAATGTGCCCCTACCAGAATTTAAGTAAACATAAACATTGATCTCATCACGTCCGAACTAACAGACTAAAGAACGTCTTTATTCTCACACACTAACGTACATCCAATGGCTAATGACTACCTATTATCGCAGATAATCGCTGGCTTGAACGAATCCCAAAGAGCAGCAGTCATAACCCCACCAAATGGCCAACTTCAAGTCATCGCTGGTCCTGGTACAGGTAAAACAAAAGTCCTGACCTCGAGAATCGCCTACCTTATCATCAAATGCAATATCAATCCAGCAAATATCATCGTCACGACATTTACTAAGAAAGCAGCCAATGAAATGAAAGAGAGATTAGAGAAGATGATGGTTGGTAGTGGTGTTGATTTGAGTAATTTATTGATTGGGACGTTTCATAGTCTGTGCATGCGAATTTTGAAAAAGTTTGGGCATTTGATTGATACACCATATCCTAGGATTGCCAATGAGAAGGAATCGTTAGATATTTTGAAGTCCGTCATTAAGGATCTTGCGCCTCGATTGTTAGAGATTAGAAAGAATAAGAAACAAGGTGAGATCGAGATGGTTTTTTGGAATAGTCGTTCGAAGGAACAGTTATTTGATACTGCTATTGTGAAGAGAAAGATATCAAGTTTGAAAGCAAAGGCATTGCTTCCTGAAGACTATGCTCGTGATCAGTCACATAATCGCTGTTTGTTGTTGCTTTATGAGACATATGATGCAAAGTTGAGAGAATTAAATAGGTATGATTTTGATGATTTGTTGGTGTTCACATATTTGCTATTGAAGGAACATCAGTGTTTGAAATGGACTGAACATGTTTTGATTGATGAATTTCAGGATACGAATACGATCCAGCTTGAGCTAATGCGTCTTTTGGCATTACAGAATGACACGAAGAGGAATAAAATCACCGTGGTTGGTGATCCAGATCAAAGTATTTATGCATTTAGGGATGCTGTCTCTAGAAATTTTGATATCATGAGAGACATTTATCCAAATTGTGAGACTGTTCAACTTAATCAGAATTACCGGTCAACTAGTGAAATCCTGGAACTAAGTGAATCGTTTATGCGCCAACAGAAAGACAGACCACAAAAGGACTTGAAATCTAATTTGAAATCAAGTTTCAAGCCGGTTTATATGACTGGGTATTCTGGTGATCATGAAGCTGACTTAATTGCTGAAGAGATCAAATATCTGATGTCATTGGGAATCCACAAATATTCTGATTTCGCCATACTTTTCAGAGCAGCTTATTTATCCCGTGTTATGGAGAAGTCATTAGTGAACTATAGAATTCCATACAAGGTTATTAGAGGTAAAGCGTTTTGGGAGAGAGCCGAAGTTCAATTAATGATTGATTTCTTTAGATCTTTTGCCTATGATGATGACATTCAAGCAATTGCGAGGGTTATCAGTGCTGTTACTTCAGGTATTGGTGCAAAGAGTTTAGATTCATTGACTAGTTTTCTTGAAGAGAAGTTGAAGGAAGGTATGTTGCCACTTGATGCGTTGATAGGTTATACTGAAGGTCTTTATAAACCAAAGGGGACTATCAAGAATGGTAAGAATATCAAGGAATTTCTTACTGATTTGAACGTATTATATGTGATATATAACAAGAACCCAGACGATAGAAGTGTCGTATTGGAGCTTTTTGATGGAATCAAGAGCCTCAGAGTTTTTGAAAAATATTTGAAGGAAGAAGAGAGAAGTAAGAACATTGATGAAGTCAAGACTTATCTTTCACAATTTGAGCCAGAGAATGAAGATATTTTTGAACAGTATGGTGATGAAGTGAATCCATTGGCAAAAGATGAATCATTCTTAGATAAGTTCATTCAATCAGTTGATCTATATCTCGGTGTGGTGGAAGATGAAGATGTTGAAAAGGGTCAGGTCTTGTTATCCACAATACATGCCGCAAAGGGTCTTGAATGGCCAGTTGTATTTGTTCCTTGTGTCATTGATGGTGTCATCCCTAGTAATAAAGATCATTCTGGTGAAGGTATCGATGAGGAAAGAAGAGTCTTTTATGTTGCAACAACTAGAGCTAAACATTTGTTATACTTGAGTTTTGGTCCAAGAGGTCAGTTCCTGGCAGATGAGTCCACCTTCATGACAGGAGCTATCAGGGCCATTACTTCAAATTATCAAGCAGCAGTCTACAAAGTAGAAAACCTAAAGAAGTTATACAAATTGTCCGGTGTTCCGATCCCATCTGATGCAAAACTACAGGAATTCGTGAATAAATACCAAACCATGATTTCAATGAGACCACCATCACCAAGAGGTGGAAATTCAGATGAACCATCTTTCAGATCATTCTTGAATAACGGTAGATTCCAGTCATCAGGAAGGTTTGCCAGACAGCAAGTTAAAGTATCAGTACCAAATTTTGCACCAAAGACGTCATTCTCAGTTCCACCTAAAGTTCTACCACGAGCACCAGTTCCAACTAAACTTTCTGCCCCTGAGACCAATCCAGATGTGGCTGATACTCAGCCAAAGAAAAGAAAGGCCCTTGGAATGAGAAGACGATATGCGGGGACCCAATAAACAAACGATCTCATCTTTATTTTTAGTGTGGCCATTGTAAAAGGTCACCGCATGCTGACAGCTTCATCTGGTACGGGCACGTCCTTCAAAACATGTTAAAGAGTAAATAGACTATATTCTCTTTCTTTTCCCTCCACCAGAACATCGCCAACTTAGCGGCCGATCATAGCAACATGGTCGAGCAGGATTCGCCGATACAGGGACTCGAGACCACGCGCCCGCACAGCCTCCCGTCGCTGCCCAAGGGCGCCCCCGGCATTTACAAGAACATCCCGCAGATGACCCTCAAGGTCAGTAAGTCCAAGATCAGAAGTCTCAACATCCCAGAGGGTTCCCATGCATTCGCCTTCTGGTTTGCTGCCTCGACCTACATTCCCATCTTCTCTGCCTGCGTGTGTCCGCTCACGCACATGATCTCCATTGCGGCGCTGGTGACGGGCTGGATTGTCAAACCGGACGGTGCCCATGTACGCGATGCTCCTTCTGTTGTGGCGCTGAATGCTGTCTCATTGGCTCTGGGATTCATCTCAAATGTGTGTGTTATCTTGAACTTTGGCAGAAGGTTGAATTACAAAATCTGCCAGTCGATATCCATTTCTGGGTTCTTCATTGCTTCAACGTTACTGTTGTCAGGTATTTTAATAACCGACAAGAGAGACATGGTGGAAGATGATCAACATACTGAAGGTTTCTGGTTTGCTGTGATAACTGCTGTACTATACATGATATGCTGCATTTCTTGTCTGGTCAACTTCTCGGGATACCTGCTAGGAAAATATGAGCCTGAGTTGAACTTGGAAACTTCAGAGAGAGGTTTGATCATTTATACTTTCCTATTGGCTATTTGGTTTTCATGGGGCGCTGCTTTGTTCAGCAGGCTGATTGAAGATACATCATACCCAAATGCACTGTACTTCTGTGTTCAGTCTTTGTTGACTATTGGTTTCGGTGATATAGTCCCAGTGACTGCAACAGCCAGAGCATTGACTTTATTATATTCATTAACTGGGTTCATTATCATGGGTTTGATCATTGTATTGATTAGATCAATGATTGCGTCTGCAAATATGCCAATCCTATTCTGGAATCTAGTTGAGATACGGCGTAAGAGAGTCCTAGAGAAAGTCGTGAAGGAAGATGTGAAACTGACTCATAGAGATGCATTCAATTTAATGAGAGCCGTGAAGAAAGCAGCAAGACATCATCAGTCTAATTTCAATACAGTTGTTACTCTAATTATTTGGGTTGGATTCTGGCTACTTGGAGCATTAGTTTTCTTCTGTGCAGAAGGAACATGGTCATACTTTGACGCGGTATATTTCTGCTTCTTATGTTTGTTGACTATTGGTTATGGTGATATTACTCCAACGACACCGGCAGCAAGATGCTTCTTTGTTGTTTGGGCAATCTCTGCCGTACCATTAATGACAGTATTGATCTCTGATGTTGGTGATAGATTATACACACTATCAAACTATGGAATCTCCAAATCAGTCATTGTGAAGATTTTCAATAAGCGAAAAGAAGCCGTTTCTGGAGGTCCGTTGCATTTACTATTATTGAATAATAGAGACCTTGAGAAAGATATTGATGAAGATGAAACTCAATCAGTTGATGAAATCTTGACCCAAGCTTCAAAGAACGATTCAAATACAAGAGAGAACGATTTGACTCGAGCTACACATGCCCTTGAAAAGATTAAAGAATTGATTGTTGAATCAAAACTTACCCCTTCGAAGACGTATGATTACGAATATTGGAAAACAGTCATAGATTTACTGGATCTGGAAGTTGGAGAATTGGGTGCTGTTGGGTTAGATGATGGAAGATTCTGGTTGAGTGAAGATTCACCTTTGAGATTCCCTATAAATGAACCAGATTACTTACTGTTTTTTCTATTCAACAGAATCGAAGCCTTTGTTACTAAAGAATTCATAAAGCGTGAGGATAATGAAGACCAAGAAGATGAGGAAAAAGATGCCTTATCATCTACTGACAACAAGAAACAACACTGATTCTATCATAAAACATTATTTCAATTATCTTTGATTTTATACAATCACCTTCTTTTCATTTGTCTTGATCAATTCGGCTAATCGGGTGCTTGCAAAACTAAAGTTTGGATCAATTTTACAGAAAACATCTCTTGAAAGTCTTTCAGCAGTTGGTCTCTCATGTGGATTTGTCGTGAAACAACTATCCAAGAACGAACGACCTTCCATAGAAACAAAAGGCAATGTGTCTTCAGGAATAGGAGGTGCTGCTTTTGCCTTACCAATCTTCAACATTGCAGGAATTGCTTCTAAGTTAGACCAAGGACGACGACCAGCAAACATTTCCAGGACAACACAACCTAATGACCAAATATCAACTTTGGCACTATAACCTTCACCACGACTATCAACAACTTCCGGTGCCATCCAGAAAATAGTACCCTGCATAGACATTCCTGCATCATTTTCATAAATATCGTTGGATTTTTTGGAAATACCAAAGTCTGAAATTTTGCAGACCCCATCTAAATCAAGTAGAAGATTATCTGCTTTCATATCACGATGTAGGATACCTTTTGAATGTAAATATGATAAACCACCAAGGACTTGTGATGTTAAGAATTTGATCAATGGTTCATCAAATCTACCATGTAATCTCAAACATGAAGCAACGGACCCACCAGCAACATATTCCAGGAATAAGTTATATTCTCTTTCAGTTTCTTCAAATCCTAAATATTGAACGATATTCAAGTGATCTAAATCTTTCAATGTATCAACTTCGAATCTCAAGGCTTCAATAACATCAGAAACTCTTGAATTCTTCTGTGGTAAATTTGGTAATTGGACTTGTTTAACAGCAATCATTTCACCAGTAGTAACATTCAATGCAATATAAACATTACCAAATGTACCTTTTCCGATTAATTCACCTTTAATCCATGAAAATTCACTAATGTCATCATTCTTATCCTTTCTTAACTTCGAAATGTATTGTCTTTGATTTGGTTTTACTTCAATAACTTTTCTACCCCACATCTTAGTACTTTGTCTTCTAACTAATGGAGCATGATTCTGTGAAATACTGCTCCTTCTGCTACTTTCTCTCTTTCTTGCCTCACCTGCTTCTTTAGCAACAGCACGAATAGTTCTCATTCTTTGTGGTTTTCTTAACGTTTCAAGTTCCCTGTTCGAACTACTCACAACTCTCTTCAATGAAGGTTTAGCTGTCTCCTGTTTGATATTCTTCTGTGATTGAACACTTCTGACAGTTTTCTCATTCGATGGTGAAGTAGGGGGTGTTGAAAAATCAATAACTGGACGATCTAAATCAGCATCAGGGAAGAACTTCTCCAAATTATCATACAACACTTCAGGAGCAGGTCTGACAATCATCTCTGACATTGTTGATGAATTACTCTTCGCATCAGATGGTGCCTTGGCCCAGAAATCTTCATCTGAACCTTCATCCTCTTCTTCACTTTCATCTTCTAACTGTGGTGCATCGTCAAAAGAGATAATATTTTCCTTAAATTTATTAGCAGCTGCTCTAGAAGAGAACGCTCTGCTTGTGCTTTTAGAGGAGTAAGTTCTTAAGATTCCTTGCGGATCAGGTGCATTAATTGGATTAGCATAATTCTCACCATCTGAGAAACTTTGAGTTCTTCTTTCAAAATCATCATCTAATGCCTTTCTAGAAATAGGAGACACAGAACTTCCACCTTTGTATGGTTCTGGAATCAGTGTGTTTGATGAACTTGGAGTATATGGTGCAATATAAGTACCTTCATTACTGATTGATTCCTTGACTGATTCCAACCATGGTGTTTGAGCAACTCTGGTGTCAGTTCTGATACTTGGTAATCTTTCAGATGGTCTCTTTGGTTTTGGTGGTGGTGGGGCAGACCTCTTAGCAACGAGTTGTGGTCTTGAATATGGAGATTCACGTCTCTTATCGAAATTGATTTCACCCTTTTCTGTAGGTCTAATGACTCTGAATGTGCTGGTGTTTTGCTTCTCTGGTGATTGTTGAGGTTTCTTTCTGGATAATGATGGTTTAGCAGAAGGTTGTTTTGATGATGGTGGCTTGAGTTGAAGTTTGGTTGACGAACCAGGTGATGCCAAATTAGTTGACGATTGCGACGAGTTGGATTGGGAACGTGATTCTTGTGGCGGTTCTGTCGCTAGTTTGGTAGATGATGATGAAATGGCTGTAGTTGCTTCTTGAACATCCTTGAAATTCCAATAATCGACAGTTAAGGTCTTTGAATTAACAGTATCATAGTAATGTTGTGGAGTATTTGGATAGAATTTACCTTCTTTGCTATCAAATGATTGAATATCGGAATTGCTGGTGGTTATGGAAGAACTGTAGAAGGTGGATAGTGTATCCGTTGACGTAACGAGGAACTTCCCTGAACATAGATCAAATCTATTTCTGATGATACCATCTAGAGTTTGATCATCCAAAGCTTCACCTATCGAACAATCAAAATCAGTTAGGTGAATTGTGATATTTGAGACTTGAGGGAGTAATGTATCAATCAACTTCTTTCTGAATTCATCTTTATCTGTAATCTGACCAATATTGATAGGTCTGAAATTCATATTATCAGCAGTAACTAAGACATATTTATCCGAGTTCTTATTCTGTGGAACTGGATGGAACTTTCTATGAATCACAAAATGAATATCAGCACTCATTTTTGAAGTGGCTGGAGTACTCACTTCTGCAGAGTTATTCAATGATTGATCATGAGATGCTGTTGATATCATACTGTTTCTATCAGTACTTAATGAATTTGGACTGATTGGTGATTCAGTATCACGATCTCTGATTTTGAAATCTTTACTCTTGTTCCTGTCTGTCTTCTTCCTAAACTTGCTCAAAATACCTCTTGATTCACTTTCTCTTGATGAGACAGACTGTCTTTTTTCATCAGCAGTCTGAGGTAAGTATGATGTGCTTGATGAAAACAGTGATGTAAATAATGAGGATTCTGATGAACTTGACTTCTTATGTTGCCTTCTGAACAAACCATGTGTGGTTGAAGCAGGTGATGATGGCCAACCTCTTGATGAACTTTCAATTGTTGAGACCGGTCTTTTTTTGGATGTTGCCCTTGTAAGTCTTTGTTGAACAGACGCAGACTGCGGCTTTATCTCTTCCAAATTCTCATCAAAATTAGGAGTTGAGAGTGTTGTTGTTAACTTGTTGATTGATTCTGCTTCTGATGCAGATCTTGCTCTTGTTTTGACCTCATCAGAGACATCAGGAATTGAATTGATGCTTCCGAATGAGGACAAACTTGAGTTTGGTGATAATGGTGAACCAACACTTAACGTGGTGATGGAAGTAGATCTGTCTAGTGTCTTCCTCAGTAGGTGGATGAATCTTGATTGTGTGGAATCATTGGCGGTGTCTAACTCATCTTTGAATTTCTTCAAGTTCTGATAATTCGTCAACTTCAAGAACTTTTCCCCAACTAAGTTATGTTTCTTGAACGTATTGATCCAGGATTCATTGAACATATATAGCTCAAGCCATAACTGAACTCTTTCTATGGTCCATTCTTCCGGAATCTGAACAGACCATGAGATGGAGGAGTTTCTGCTATGAGGAGAGCTTCTTGAGAGATGAGACTGTGGTCTTGCAGCAGGCGTGACACTGACTTTGGTGAAACTGGTGTTCAAGGCATCCGGGTTAGCACCACTTGTGTTCATGAAACTGAAATCACCTCTGGAAGAGTCTGAAACGTAGCCTGAGCTGTCCTCTGGCCTGACTGGTGTCGATGTCTGGACTGTCAGCTGGACTTCTGGCGAGGAACGTCTGGAGCTGGAGGTCGACAGCGGTGCGAATTTGGACGGTGTGCTGGAGATGCTGTGGTCGGACTCAAAGGATTCTGAGTTGGCTGTGTGGAAGGAGATTCCATCTACACTGTTGTCACCCAGCAGGTCGTTGCTGTTGCTGAAGCGTGATCTGGCGGTTGTGTTTGGCGTGCTTTGGGCGGTGACGCTGATTTCTGGCGCATTGCTGGCGGTGGGACTGGCGCTTTCGAAGGAGAACTTCGACGTGTCCCTCTGGTCAGCCATCGGAGCAGGCAAGTCTGTGGTTTTGTGGTGGTGAATATGTCAAAGATAAATACAAATAGTGGATTTTCTATCCAGTCTCAAAAATTGCCGGCCCCAACAATGGCCTCAACTTCACAACAGTGCACGAACTTCACTATGAGCGAAACTCGAAAATCTAGGGCCCAGATTGTGACTATCTTTTCAATCGATACAAGAAACCTGGTTGACTGGCTATACTTTTAAATATGACACTGAGGCATATATCCAGATCAATTGATGAGATGAAAAGCTACAACATAATTCTCCTGATCTAAATAAGGGCGGTGTATATTTACAAGAGTGGTTCTAAATTTCCCGTGATAGTCAACTTCATTTCAATTTAAGTTCAGTTATTCTAAGAATAGTTCTTTCTGGCTTGGAAATAGCATGACGAACTTTTCTTTGTCTTCTTTTGGTGACTTCTCTGACTCTCATTGGAAGTTTGGTCTTCTCCAACACAACAGCTTTTATGGAGTATAATGATGGATCTATGGCTTCATCAGTTAATGTGTAGTTACGGCTACCAATAGTAGTAGCGTGATGGAAATCTAAAACATCACCGACTTGTGCATGCTTTAGGTTGTATGGTAAAATGACTTTGTCTCCTTCAGTGACTAGAAATGGGTTGTTGTGCACTTTTATGACAGCATATATGTCACCCTCTAGTTTTAATGGAGTTAAATCAACATCTTTTAGTGTAGCTTTCTCTAAGATTGATGATTTCGGATTTGATGCTTGTTGAACAAATCTTAAGGGACTGGTGGAAAATGAACAAGCTGGGAAAGCAGTTTTTTGTAAAGATGGCACACTCTGTCTGAGTACCTGAGATACAGGAGTTCTTGTGGCAAAACGGGCGAATAATGAGTTCATATTTGTGTGATCTCGTCTCTCTGTCGATGCCTTTATCTACACTACAATTCGAATTTTTCACTTTTCATGAAAAAAGACGATTGTCAAAAAACTGATCAAAAATATCCAAAATAGGAAATTCCCGGACTCGGAGAAATCAAAATTACCGATTTCTCAGGTATCGAGATGTCTCTTCTTTCCTTTCACACAATCAAATCCTCTCAACTACTTCAATATGGCTGATTCAAAAGTTCAATCCACCGCAAAGGCCCCAAGGGATCCAAGAAATGAGAAATATGCACGTTATTTAGCTGCGTATAACCAATTATCAGCATCACTTTGGTGTATGATTTTATTCAACACAATCTTATTGAACGCATTATTGGGTCAACCACAGCTATATTTCGCATCAAAGAACATCACCACAGGTATCCAAACCCTTGCATTGGTTGAAGTGTTCAATTCCGCGTTTGGTATTGTCAAAACTCCTCTCTTTACCACTGTTGCTCAAGTTGCTTCCAGATTATTAGTTGTTTGGGGTATCTTCATCGCATTACCAAATTCACCAGCCAATTACCACTGGACTTATAGCACCGTTCAATTAGCTTGGTCAATCACTGAAATCATCAGATATTTCTACTATGCTCAAAACATCGTCACTGGTGGTCATCCATCCAGAATCCTGACTAGACTAAGATACAATTTATTCTTCGTGTTATACCCATCAGGTGTTGCAAGTGAATTGACATTAATGTACTTGTCATTAGATGAAGCTCAAAGATCTTATGGTGCTTGGTACAGATACTTGTTCTATGCTGTCTTTGTCGTCTACGTCCCAGGTTTTTATATATTATTCACTCATATGATCAAACAAAGATCAAAAGCTTTAAAAGCTTTGAAACAAGAAGAGGAAGAAGCTAAATTGAAACAAAAATAATTGGATTGATTCAACGGGACTTGTGTATAAATCAGACTCACTATAACTTCAAAAATGAATATGATAACTACCTTTAGTGGGTCAGGGTCGTAGATGTTTCTGTGTGAAAATGCTCTCGTCGACTACAATTGTAAACCAATCCTTATCTGCGATTTTTAAAAAGGGTCTCATGTCCCATCTCAACATCCCCAAAGTATGAAAGCCTACGTAACATCCCGCTTGATATTAGAGCTCCCAGGGCAGTCAGTTACGCGAAAATGACTGCCTAATAATGACTGCCTTAGGCAGTCAGCAGTCAAACTGCCCACTCATTCCAGATGACTGGTTACTGTGCAGTGGGCAGTCATTTAGGGTTTCAGGTTCGATTCTTGTATGAGACCTTTAATTAATTAAGCCCACAATATAGTTAACGTCATGATATATGATATATAGTAATTTTCTTGATCAATAGTTTTTGAAAAGTTGGTTTAAGTCGTATATATTATCAAAAATTGCTTATATTGTACTTATGAAATATATACACTAACTATATTACTGTGCTACTTTATAGATTGATTGGCTATTATTACAACAGGTTAATTTGTTCACACCTGTTCTTAAACTCATGAATAATAATGTCATCTGCATCTCTTTTAGATAAACCATCTCTTGAACGTGCCCTATATGAAAACATCTTTATTTGCATCAGAGATCTAACTTTTCTGGGATGAAGGGAGAACCTTCTTATTTGATATACATTGCGACCCATTGAAAAAAGTCGTTCCACATCGGTTGAACTTAGAGGAATGGGAACAATGAGATGAAACAGATGTGATAATAAGGGAAACTCAATCCTGTTACTCTGCCAAAATTCCATGGAACGGGTTTTTGATCTTGATACCTTCACTTTCAAATATCTCACCAATTCGTCATTTAATAGAGCTTGGATTTTATGTTCAGTAGTAATTGCAGTATAACTATTGTCTTCATCATCTGAATCATCGGGGTCAGAATCACTTGAACTAGAGTAGACGTTGAAACCTCCATTAGATTGGCCAGATTTATACTTGAATCACCCTAGTTACCAAAAGAATCTAACTTTGAGGCTGATTGAGTTCTTAAAGTTGTCGAGTGTTTAAAGATATGGGGGATAATTTTTCTCATTTCTTTCTCATTATTGCTCAACAAAGAAACCATTGATTCTAACATTGGTTGTAATTTCTCAGTCCCAATCAGTAAAACCGGATCTCCTTTTTTCAAAAGTGTCTGAGGTATTTCTAAAAGTCTTCCGACATACTTCAATTTGGCACGCGGGTTTAGAACACTGGCAAAAAGAGTTAAATGATTGAACTTCAAAAACACTTTGTATTTCTTAAGAAGTTTAAGTGCAGATGAGCTTGCTTTCTTCAGATGATAGAGTCTTTCATAATCTGATCCCATAGAACATGACTCATCTATATGGACAAGTAGTTCTTCAAGCTTGCAATAGAATGTAACAGCACTTATTATCAGTGAATCATCATCTTCGATGTTTGTGGTCTTCGATGTGTTCATCGTTAGTGTGTGAAAAGGTTTCAGAAGAATGGTATATGATATTATCAGCATCCAATCTTCCTCCTTGATATCAATATCCCTTATTTTTTTGTTTGATGTTCTTACTATCTGTTTTTTTCTAGATGATAACATTCCAGGAGCAAACAGCTTATAATTTTTTGGGCTATCCACCTGTCTCTGGATCACTTCTTGGATAAATTTGTTGATGGCTTCCTTGTATGGAAGGATTGAACACATCATATCAAATAAACTGTTCCATCTAGTAGAAACATCAAGTGGAAGACGTTTCTTTCCATTGAGTCCAGTACCATCAATATTATTATCTTGATCAGCTTTGCAACATTCTTCAAACAACTGACCCAACTTATCGGATCCACGAATGTATTTAACAACATCTCAACTTTTCAATTGATTGAGACAGTTTAACTTTAGAAGCTTCTTCAACTTGTGGGATATCTGAATTATCGGCAGCATCTTCATTTTCACTTGGACTAACTACTGGATCTGCATTCTCAATCCCATCAGTTTCTGATTCATGTTCCCCAAACACATTATCACATCCAACATTAAATAAATACATATGCTTCTTCATAAAATCGTTAGAATGCATATTACTAAGTTCTCCCAATAGCTTCAACGTCATAACATTATCACTGGAAGTATCGTCATCATCTTTCAAAACGTGCACACTATCACTATTTTCAATAAAGTGTGATGCCACATTGTGGATTAAATGTGACATACATCGTGTTAGGCATTGTGCTTTAAGCATCTGATTCTCACATATCTTGATAATAACAGGCAAATTAATAGTTGAGTTGTCTAAAACGATTGAAGAGTCTTGTAATATCTCTCCTTTGATCTGATGATCTGTAGAACAAAATATACCAGACATCTCCAAAGACATGTTTGCTAAACGATCACCCATCGTTGAATTATTTACCAAAACAAATGTATCAATGACCCGTTTAGTCTCTTCAAAGCAAGAACTACCAATTGTATTAATCAAATTCTGCAGGTGTTTCTTCGAAGAATTTTCTGTATTTTGTCTCTCACGAAAAAAAGTATCCTTGTGCTGACGAGTCTTCCTTGAGCTGTTCAGTTTCTTCTTAGACATAATTTCATTAATAGGTCTTTCTTCAAGAATAACACAATCGTCCTCATTTGATTCATTAGAACCATCAATATCCTGTACTTTGGCCTTCACTGGTTTTTCTGTAGTGTCAATAGGAAGATTTTCCCCGAACTCTGATATAACTTTCTTTTGTTCTTCAGTTAAAAGGTCTTTGGTAGATTGAGCTTCACAAAATTTCAAAAATTTATCATAAGTTAAAAGAGTTTGTAGATGAGCAATGCAAGTTACATTGTTTGATGCAGAATCTGTAATCAATGTGAGTAATTTCCCACTAATCAAGGTCTCTTGTTCATGACAACCATTCTTCTGATTCAGTAAATCATAATATATCAATTTCTCATAGATTCTCTCAGCTAGTTTTTCTCCCGAATGTGAATCTGTGAAATGTTCAACCATGAACAACGAATTCTTGGTCTTCTTTGTTAATTTACTTTCATAGACGACTATGCCAGCTAATACCCAGCTCCTGTGGACATCTTGCGCTTGCCACATATCTAATATAAGACTGAATGAATCTGTATCTGTAGCCAGATCAAAAGCAGGTTTTTCATCGATTATTGAAGTGAGGATGTCCAGTCCCCCTGTAATTGTTTCATCATTAACATTAATTCCACCAGCTAACCCCGAATCTTCAATAAGTGCTTGTAAGTCTTGGTCTTTGGCTATAGTAAACGGTAAATTCCTATTTGCAATAGCATGCAGCAAATGGAAGAAAATTTGTTGATTTTTGTTGCTCTTAGACTTTTTTGCAAAATAAGAAGGAGCATCCTTTGTATTCTCATTTGATTTATTGGATAAAGTGCTTTTTTGTCAGCTTCTTCAAAATGCTTTGAATGTTTTTGCTTGACATGTCTTCTAAAATTGCTTGTTGCACACGAGTTTTTTTTTAAGGTAGAAGAATGAGCACAAAGGTTGCAGGATATCTTGTAGTCAAAATAATGAACGTTTCCTCTTATATTAGTAGACAATGAGGGATCAATTTTTGTCCTTGTGAAGAGACTCCAAATAGGAGCCTTAAAAATGTAGTCAATGGGTGGTTGAAGTTCATTGATATAATTGACAGATCCGGTATGACGAGGCCTCTTTAGTGATATATCAGACACCGAATCTTCTTCAAGTGAGTGACGTTCAGCGGGGGACATCGTGGCCGGTATGAGAGGGCAACAATGATAGCGATTACTCAATAAATATTCCTTATTTCCAAGTTGTTTCTTACGCGTCGCAGCATAATAGACTTATGAAATCCGACCATCCTACTACTAGCACGTGATAAGGTCGGAATATATTAATGACTGCCCAAGTGACTGCCCAAAATGACTGCTGACTGCTGACTGCTGACTGCTGACTGCCTCCTTAACTATGGGGAAAGTAGTCATTTCGCGGGCAGTCCTAGGTAGTCAGAAAAAAAATGACTGCCCTGGGAGCTCTACTTGATATCAATTTTGCATGAAACATAGTAGAACTCTGAAATATATACTCCGTTCCAAAAAATTCCCTGGTAGAGTACTTTTCATAGAGTAATAGCATGCCATTGGTGTCATGTCGTGATCAAGCATTTATGAGCTCTTGTGCTCCCCCTGAAATATAGTCTTTTCTAGGAAGAGAGTCTCTTCTTTTATAAATCAATATAATTGTAATCATCAACAAGAATTGTATACCGTCGGTACGCCGATGCAAAAACAAATGAATAGCGCTTAGTCATCAATATCGTGGTTATCGAATATGGGAGTATGGAATGCGTGGTTACGTGGTTACAGTTTCTGGGTGGTAATTTAGCATACATCAGGATTTATTTCATATAATGTAGCTGCTCTTTATATACCACAAATCCAAATGGCATGATGAAATTATTCCACCATCAGTGTAGATAATACCGCCGATAGTATTGGGTAACGGATTTCTACACAGATAGATCGTGATGAAAGCCCGAGACTTACGGAAACGAATAAAGCATATCATAGTATAAAGGTATATGCTAAATATGATGTATATAAACTCAATCAATCAACATACAAACAACCATGAAAGATAAACTATAAACCACTATCTTATAGTACAGATAATAAACATAAATTCTGATTTAATGGTGAACAACATGAAATCAGTTATAAATTATCAAAAATAATAACAATTGTTCATTAATCATTAATCGTTAATGCATTTTTTCATTTTTTTTCTTTGAATAAAATTAAGTCAAAGGTTCACTGAATTAAAAATGAATAACTGGTAATTGAGATAAAAAAATCACTTCTCATCACTCCAGTTTATTTCACCATTACTCTTGGTTCTGGTAAGTGTATATCCCTTATCTTCGTCTTCAAAACTTCTATCTTCTTCATCAGAGGAAGACGAAGACGAGGAACTGTCATCGCCATTACCACCATATAAATATTCAGAACGTTCTTGATCTGGTGAAAGAAGATTATTGTATAAAGGATGATTCTTTTTGGTATATGATTGACCATCATCATTAGGATCAACATAATCATCATCATCGTGATCATTAGGTAAGTTTGGATATTGTCGATTCTCCCAACCAACAAGAACATCATCATCTTCATCCTCATCAGAAGAACCAAATTTATCAGGTAAATCATTAGTTAATTCTTGTGACATAAAACGTGAGAATTTATCATTGCTGTTGTCATCATTATCATCATGTTCAACATCAGCACCAGATCCAATAATATCATGATCAACATTTGGATCAAGAACTACCTTTCCACTACCTTCAATATTTTCTTCATCTTGTGTAGTATCTTCTTCTTGAGGAATACCACCCAACAATGCATTGTATTTTTCCCTTGTTTCGACAAGAGTTTCAGTAACATAAACTGTCCATTCTTGTGTTGAAATAGCATCTAAAATAACTTGATGAATTGTAGCAGGTGGATAAAGTGCAGTGAATTTGACAACTTCTTCAGCAATCAGAGTCAAGTGACCCATATAACCTAATCTTAGACTAGTTTCTAATTCATAATCTTCACATCTTTGTTGACCATCAATGATCAGTTTAGTGATATCACCACGACCAAACAAGTCAATTGCCAAGTATTTATTATAACCAATTTCCATTGAGCCATTCAAGATCTGTTGCACAATATCAAAGACGACATTATGCAAAAAGTTATTCCATGGGAATTTGAAAAACATTTGCAGAATTATTAATATGACTTGATTATCAGCTACTGCTATCTTCAATTGATCACCAACGACAGGTTCTCTTCTGATTTCTAGTTCTTGGTCATCATACTTCATTTCTAAAGTCGCATCAACATCATCTGAGTCTGGCTCTGACTCTAGTATTGGTTGTTTAGATTCATTTTCTTCATCGCTGGGAGATGTGGTAGTTTGTTCATCATCATTATCATTACTATTGTCCCTTTCATGATCACTTTCAGGTTTCACTATCTCAACCTCTTTCAAAACATCTTGTACTTCAGTAGACTTTTCTGCATTTTTCTCCGTTTCGGTCTTTTCATCGTTTTCATTATCATTATCAGCCCTTTCATCATTCTCTTTAGAATTAATGCTTAATCTATCAATGTTTCTAGATGCTTCATTACTCAAATCCAAATCATCTTGGAAATAATCCTGTTGTTGTTTTTCTAAAGCAATGGCACTTTCTCTTTCTACGTCTCTTTCACGAACAATTTCTTCACCCGTTACATGGTTTAATAATCCCATATTGGAACAATGCAATAACTCAGCAATCAATTCACAAATTTTGAATCTTTCAAAACCTAACGGTTCAATCTTACCAAATGGAGTGTCCAGATCTGGAGTTTTTGAACTTTTCAATAACTTTGTAAATTCGGGTATTTTCTTCTGGAATATTTTGATCAAATGACCAAGATATATTGGATCTCTTGAGTTAGGAGGATGTGATTCAAGAGTGATGTAAAGAAGCGGGACAAAATCATAATCTGAGTTATTCTTTCTAATGATTTCAATAATGATACCAACACCATTAGCTAAACTAGTACCACCATTCAACATCAAGTCAGATAATTTTTCCATTATTGGTTCAGAAACTAACTCTCGTGTTAATTCATTAGGACCAATTGTAGAGTTATCAGTGTTTGAATTGGCACTGATGGTGACAAATGCTTTGATGAAATCACCAGCAGCAGATTGAATACTGGAATTAACTTTAGGATCCAAAAACTCAATCAACTTTGGAATCAAATCTTGTTCTTTCAACAAGTAAACAATACCTGTTGGGCTATCTGCTTTATCAGTACTGATCACTTTCAATAAGAAATCCATCAATGGTGGATTGTCAATATGTTTCAAAAATCTGTCAACCAAACTTTCTTGGTGCAACAAGAAAATCAACATTTCATCAATCTTCATATCTAGTAAATGTTCATTAATCTTCATGAAATATGTTGATAAGATCATTGATAATGGTGGTTCTTTATCCAAAATTCCCCATAGTATACCCAATAAATCTGAGTTATCCATGAATGAGTCAGTCAACGACCAAGCATCAGCAGACAATATTTCAGCAGCAACTTGTGCTCTTCGTGCCTGAGTTTCTTCAGGAGTCTCCTTTTCTTCAAATTGATTAGCACTGTCCGATTCAGAGTCTGATTGAATGACATACTCTTTTTCATTTGGGCTATCATTTGGAGTTGGTAATTCATCCCCTTCAGCTAATATCAAATTGACTAACGTTTCTAAAACTTCTCTGTGTTTCAAATATTCTATCAGCTTAGTGTTGGAACCAGTAACCTCGTCCAGTAAATCCTTTTCATCCAATAATTCATCCAATATTGTCAGATTTGGGATGTAATTATTATTCTTTGCGAAACCTGCCTCATCATCATCATGGGCAAATTTGAAATCAAAATCACCGGAAAAATTATCAGAATCACTAGAAGAAGACGAATAGTTCCTCTGTTTTTCTCGTTGGTTTGAACCGTCATCAGAATTCTCACTCTTCTCTTGATCAGCTGATGCTGGTTTGACTTTATGAATGAAACTTTTCTTCAACAGCGTATTTATGACGGATACTTCCTCCGATACTTCCCCATAGCCGTTCCCAAATCTCCAAAATGAACTTGACATGGTGAAATGAATCTATGAAAATTATCAATTAAAAGATGAAGCCCAGTTTAGTAAATGCAATTGAAAGGAAATGAATGAGTGGTTAAATCTCTGTGGTTGCTGTGAGTTTCCTTTATCTTGAGATAAAAAGTACAATTTTGAGAACAAATAGAGACACCTGATGGTCTAAATGGTCAAACTAGCAAAATCCAAGAAAGAAACTATGCTAAAATGAATAAAACCAGTGGCCTGTAAGTACGTGTCTACTCGGTTATGGTTCCAGATGGCAATTCTCCTCAACAGTATCAGAATTAGTTTATCCACTGGAATTTGGGCCGGCTCAACAGTCAAAAACAAAACCCTGAAATTCAAAGCACAGTAAGTTTCACAAGCGAGACAGTCGGTATCTAGAGCAATTCTCTGTTACCGTATATTCCCCGTGCGTTCGATCCAGGTTCTTTCAAGCCTTTTTGTGAACTTCTTGTAGAATTTCCACTCTTGTAAACACCTGTAATTTGGCCTATTATTATTAGTGATTTTTTGATAGCATTTTTTTCGAAATTTCGTCGCTTTTTTTTTCAAGCAAATTAGCTCTAGTGCTATGTGGCTCTTACCGGGGTTATGAGGTGCATGGGTTTACACAGTTGAGCGGAGGAGTTAATATAATCAGTGTGTATTAGTTGTTGTTTTGTGCATAGAACTACCTGCTGGCCGCCAGGGACTGCACTATACTAACCATCTTATCAAAAGGTGGAATAATACCAGAATTTTTGTAATCATTATTGTCATTTTCAAAGAATATTTGAATTTTGTTCTTGATGTAATCCGCATCAAAGGTAGAAATGATTTTCTTTAACAATAGAATCAAGTCTAATTGGAACTCATTATAGAACCTGATGTTATAACTGATGGATTTCAGTAATATATCCAACATTTGATCTAAAGAGATATCGATTTCACCATTTGGATTGTAACGATTCAATCTTTGGAATTGTTTGTTGAAGTAGTTTGATTCCCATAATTTTAAAAGTTTCAATGCTGAAATGATATCAAATTTAGCACTCAGGGCAGTTCTTAAAGAAGCAATTGAATTTTTGTAATGGCCGGTACGGTATGCAGTATTGCCAATCAACTCCCATTCCAAAGCACTGTGCTTCAATTGTTTTTGACTAGCTAGCTCATTAGCCACAATCAAAACAACTCTTAGATCTTCATAAAGAATCAAAAATAGGTCATCTAGCCATTTCTCACATAATCTCTTTGTCTTGAAATTCAAATCAGATGGTATCTTCTCTGATTTCAGTGAAATTGTTGATAAGTTCTTTTTATATTCTTCATCCATAATGAAAACTTCAGATCTTCTCTTCAATAAACCATCCCATCCGATTCTATTAATGATCAAAATCAGAAGTTCATATGCTTCATAGGAAGTACTTTTTAAAGGAATATTATTGATTCTTAACAATGCAGGATCAACAGCTTGGACTTCATATCGTGATGAAAATGGGACCAAAGTTTCTGATTTAATACCATAAACTTGAATAGGGTTGTTGGACCAGACAAAATCAACTTTACCTTCACCTGGAGAAGGAAACTCTTTCTTATCTGCTTGATTGACAGTGATCAAATCTTTTGGTCTTTCATTGTACATTGGTGCTGAGTTCAATGCGATCAAAGCACCTGAAAAATCATTGTTCAAAAATTGACATTTCACAAGATAATACCAAGTGGTGAAACTGATTGGATTAGCACGTACTGATCTTAGTGAAACTTCATAAGCTAGCTTTGGATTGTCCTTAGTCAATAAGAAATCCGCTTGTTCATTCAAAAGTAGTGAATCTCTTGGATTTTGTTGAAGCGCAGCACATAACATTCTGATGGCTTTGATTTCATTATTACTCTTGAATAGTAACTTAATTACTATGAGTTCATAAATTGGATCTGCTTTAGCTTCAATCAAACCTATCGTGAACTCATATAGGTCAGTCAATTCAACAATTTTGTAAAGTGCATCAAGTAAATAATTCTCTCTACTGTTCGGTCTTTGAACGGTAGGTCTGGCACCAAGTAGATAACCTCTATCTAAGAATTCAATAAACTTGGAAATAATATACTTTGCCATTGACGTGGATTGAAATGGTGCTTTCTCAACTAGACCCGGTAATTTTCTTTCAGGATCTCCGTTAATAATAATTGATCTAACCATTGAACTAACAAACACTTCTTCCCAAAGTGAATCACCGACTTCATTAAGTATCTTATTATTTCTATCTGATGGAATGAACTGTAATTGAGCAGGTGTTGGTGTTTTGGTAGGTAATTCAACCCTGATTCTAATATCGGATCTTGTAAACGCATTGAATGAGCAATAGGTGAATATGCTTGGATGTTTCAAAGATGACGAGGTCTGGTTCAAGTTCAAAGTGGTGATGTAACCAATTGGTGCAGTTGGAGATGACACGTCAACACCAGTTATGAAGTGGTACTCACCTTGTTCCTTGTGTATGTGCTTATTGTATTTGGAGATATGGACTAAATCAGGAGGTCCTAATTCTCTAAATAATGGCAAAGCTGCGGTTCTGGAACCAATTGAGCTCCCAAAGACTGCCTCTGTAATTCTGTGGACTTGGTTAGTACTCGAAATAGGATGAATTATAGCGGATCATGGGTTACTCACGAAGGCATGATGACAACAGGTCTCTCAATACTGGCACGTAGCCCGTTCTTTTTCTTCGGTGAGAGTGACACGGAAGTAAATGAGGCTGTGTGAGTGTGCTGTGTTCTCTGTGTACCATTGGATGTCGTGTCGTCGTCCTGACTGCTCATTGTATGCTTTCCCTTCTGCTTGGGCGTGGTGGATCACAGGTTCTCAGGGAAATTATGTTTCGAAATGTTTGGAAACCACTCTGTTACGTACCAAAACGAAAGCAGAGCTGACTCAGCATTTTTTCTGTTTTCTGTTTTCTTTTGTGAGAAACTTTACCAAAACTTACAACAACACCGCCTAGGAACAGGACCAGATCACGAAATGAGCACGGAGCTGGCGACAGAACTCGAGAGAAAGAGGCTGGCGGTGCTAGCGTCCCTCAAGAAGAATCGCTCGCAGTCACCGCAGACACACGCTGCCCCACTGAACAGGAACCACAGCCAGACACAGATCTCCACCAACGATACCCATGGCCAGGTGGACACCGCTGCGTCAGCACAGGTAAGTGAGGAAGAGAAGGACAAATTGCTGCCGAACATGGAGACCTTGTTGGATGCGGTCCTGGACCTCAGAAGACTCGGATATTCGTTCGACAAGATAGTGAAGGAGTCGGGTGTGGGCAGTCGGTTTCTCGAGATGTGCTACAACCACTGGGGATTCCCTGTAGTGAGAGAGCCATCGCCCCCACCTATGCAGGCACCTGTTCCTGTGCACTCCAAGAAATTTGCTGAGAATCGCTATGTACGAGTGCCTACCGTGAATTCAAGACCCAAGTTCAACAACAAGTACGTGAGGGAAACTGAACGTCCAGAATGGTTGAATAATTTGGTATTTTCACTAGAGTCGTCTGACGAGGAAGATGAAAGTGAAAATGAAGATTGGGATGAGAAGAAGGGCATCGTTGAAGTGACCGAGACCAAAGTCAAGGCTGTGGTTCATACTCACGAGTCATCAAAGAGACCAGCTAGTGCTGATGCTCATGATGATACTGTGAAAAAGAGAAAGACGAGTGTTGGCAACTGCGATTCTTTGGAGGAGATATTATTGAAGAAGAAACAACAGAATTTGAAGATAGATTTACTCAGTAAGAAAATAAGGAAGTTTGAATCAAAGACAACACAATATGACAAGGAAATCGCATTGAAGGATAAAAGCATTACAAGTCTCCAGCTCCAAGCCGAACATTTGGAGGCAACACTTGCTAAGGTTCGTAAGAAGTTGGCAAATGATGTTGAGACCAAAGCCGCGTTAGTGAAAGAGAGGGATGAGTACCAATCATCAAAGGAATCATTAGCAAATGGACTGATACAGCTGGAGAATTTATCAGAAGAAGAGCTGAAGTTGAGACAAGAACAGAATGGAAAGAGAAAAGGGAGCCAGAGGAAATCAAGCCAGATTGTTGAGAAAACCGTGGAGAAAACTGTTGAGACAGCCATTGAGACTACTAATGATGAAACCACAGGAAAGAACACAAGTCTCGTATCAGGTGAGACTATTCACAAGATCCCAAAGGTAATTTTACTACATCCATAGAACAGAATAACTGAGGAACCAAAGATCAAGAACCTGTTATTGGGTCGGAATTTGTTTCTTTTTACTCATTTACTTCTTTTCTTGAAGGATTCCAATCTTTCTATTTTTTGCGTATCTGATTATGAACTTACTAACACTTTTAACCAGGCTCAAGAACAACATTTCAAACCATACAAATCGTATGGTTATAGCAAATCATCCATACCAACACAATCTAATGAAGATGGCGACCAACTATGCCCACTTGAACTAGTCAATGGTTCTTGTCCAGATAAAGATTGCAAGTTCCGACATCTCGGCCCTTGATTACATTTATAGAAATTTGCATTATACATTAATTAAAAGAAAAGAAGAATGTAGAAGCATATCCATTACAACGTATGCATTAAGATTATTTGTAATCACCTGGAACTGGGTATTCTGACGCCCAAGCAACAACTTCTTCATCCAATGCTTTAACATCGGCAGATTCATCAGCCAATCTTTTGAAATCATTTAACAAAGCTCTGGCATCATCACCGTTAGCTTTAGATTTCAAATCTAATGTGATTTTAACAGCTCTGTCAATGTATTCAACGACTTGATCAAATTCTTTTTCCTCAAACCCACGAGTAGTCATGGCTGGAGTACCGACTCTTAAACCGGATGGGAATAAGGCAGATTTATCACCTGGGATGGTGTTTTTGTTTGCAGCAATGTTGGCCCTTTCTAAGACAGCTTCTAGTCTGGCACCGTCAATACCCTTTGATCTCAAATCTAACAAGATTAAATGAGTGTCAGTACCGTTTGAAACTAAGTTGAAACCTTTAGCTTTCAAAGCATCAGCGAAGTAAGCGGCGTTTTCCACAACTTTCTTTTGATATTCTTTGTATTCTGGTGATTGAGCTTGTTTTAAAGCAACTGCTAATGCAGAAATGGTATGGTTATGTGGACCACCTTGATGAGCTGGGAAAACAGAGAAGTTGATTTTCTTTTCTAAATCATAGTAGATTTCTTTACCTTTTTTGGTAGTTTTTCTCAAACCCTTTCTGAAGAAGATCATAGCACCTCTTGGACCTCTCAATGATTTATGGGTGGTGGTGGTAACGATATCTGAGAATGGGAATGGCGATTGGGTGACACCAGCAGAGACTAAACCTGAAATATGAGCCATATCGGATAAGACATAAGCACCAACTTTATCAGCAATGTTCTTGATTCTTTCATAATCAATGACTCTTGAGTACGCAGAGGCACCAGCAACGATGATTTTTGGTCTAAATAATTCAGCGGTGTTTTCCAATGCGTCATAATCGATGATACCAGTTTCTTCATTCAATCTATATGGGACAGTTTGGAAGTATTTGGAAATGAATGAAATCTTGGTGGATGCGGTTTGGTAACCATGAGATAAATGACCACCATGAGGTAAATCAAGTCCCATCAATCTATCACCAACCTTCAAGACAGCAGAGTATGCATATAAATTAGCTGGAGCACCTGATAATGGTTGCACATTGACACCCCATAATTCTGGGTCAAGATCGAAAGCTTCCAAGGCACGCTTTTGACATAAAGATTCAGCTTGGTCAATGAATTCATTACCACCGTAATATCTTTCACCAGGATAACCTTCTGAATATTTGTTTTGCATTTCTGAACCTAAGAGATCCATCACAGCCTTTGAGGTAAAATTTTCAGATGGGATCAAAGTGATTGATGATTTTTGTCTAAGACGTTCCTTTCTTAAAATCTCAGCCATTTCTGGATCAACTTCAGCGACTGGTTTGGATAATAACTCCTGAGATTTAGTGGAGACAGCGTAACTTCTCTGTAATCGTGTTAGTATTCACTGTAACTTAGATGGTGATGAATCAAAAACACATACGTTGAACGATCTGGCCAGTCCCTGCAAGGAGGCAGCAGCACGAAATTGGGAACGTAGCATTCTGTGTAATTGACGAATATGTAAAGACTTTGTTGATCAAGGGGTGGAAGAAACCCAAAATATTCAGTTGGTATTTAAATCTGGAAGACTTGCACAGTGAGTTTTCGGCATCTCCAATTTTTTTTGTAGGAGAACGCAAAACCTCAGTTGGTGAGCTGACTCGGGCGCTGACTTCGGCGGGACTCTGCTGAAGAAATCCTGACTCCGATAAGGAAAATGTGTCAAACAGATACTCGCCCATGCAAATCCTACAATGCTATCTCGCGGTCAGAGGTCTAAGTATGGCTATTCGTATATTACGTAACTAATGGTCCTGTGTCTTGACTTTGAATCTTCTTGCACAGAGCCGTAGTGTGGATGCGTGTAATTTTGTGCACTCTGAATGTGGACCAGTCAGTTGAGACACATTTTGTACCAGCCCCTTGATATCGATTCTATCAGTGAGATCAAGGGAGAAAACAGGCGAGATCTTATCCCAACAACTATCAGGATATCCGTCTTTGATAGATTCTTTATCTTTCAAGAGTTGCTTGAAATCTGTGTCCGATTCTCTTGCAGATTTCCACGGAAATTTCAAATTCAGAATGCTGTAAAGTAAGACACCTAACGACCACACATCGTTTGCTTCACTATCATATTTCAATTGTTTGAATGCTTCGGGAGAGGTCAGAGCTTCGGTTCCAGCCAATCCAGACGCTGGTAATCTCTGTGGGCCAAAGTAAAACGCAGAGCCAAAGTCGATGATTTTGATGGTTCCTGCTCTGTCAACCATCATGTTCTCCATTTTTAAATCCCTGTGCGCAATAAAATGAGAGTGCAGAAACTCAATACCTTCACAAACTTGTCTGAAGAAGCATAATGATTCCTCTGGTGTTGGTTTGATTGATTGAACAACTTTCAGGAAACTATAAGGAGCAAACTCAAAGACTATCTGATTAGTAGACATCCCACCAACAAATCTATACGTCTTCAGAATATTGACATGGTCCTCGCTCAGGTTATGGATAATTTCAAATTCTTTGTAACAACGGTTCTTGTAGTCTTCTTTGGATTCATATGGTTCTCTCGCATGGAATGTCTTGACAGCAAAGTAATCATCGGTTTGTCTCTTGTAATATAACTCCACTTTTCCAGAAATACCAGTACCTAAAAGATCCACTTTCTTCCCAAAATTATTGGAAGCAAATGAAGATGCGATGGATGAGACAGTTGAACTTCTTGACCGAAGACTAGGTGTTGCTGATGATTGTGGAGATTCTTTTTCGGTATGTTTGTTTCTGGTAAAAAAGGATTTGAATCCAGATGGTTTTCTAGCTATGGGTGCTGACATCGTGGTATCATATGAAGTGTGTCTGTTGCATTTAAGATGTATATCTGATGGGCGGATATGATTGTTCTGGAATAGAAGGGTTTCAAGTTGTTAAAAATTGTGGATGCGGGAAACAATGAAAGTGAAAAATTGTCTTCTCCGTTAGATAAAAAGAAAAAGGCTGATAACGGTCAAGCGACTCGGTCACATGACTGAGGTAACCTAGTCTGACCGGAATTCAACCGCTTTGGAAAATTTCAGAAACGATTTCCGACCATAATATGAATTTCCCGATTAGGCAAAATGTAAACACACCATACCTAGGAAAAACAACAAGCAAGAAAAGTATGCACACGAAATGGTTTTGTTCATGAAATTGGTCTCAAAACAAACGAAAATTTTGTTCAGATCTAACACTCTGATCATCGAGGCTAATAATTAAAGTTTACTTGACATCTTCTGGTATCATTGTCCTTGAAGCTATACACCCACTAATAGTAGAATTTCACATCAAGAGATTGGTTTTCCCAGAACAGACCAACAACTATTGAATTCAGAGATTACGTTCTGGACTCGATGGCATCCACAAACCATCGACGCACCAGTCGAGAGCTGGTACTAACCATTCTACCAACCATCCTGATATGTGATGGCTCGGGTGTGCTGGGAATGTTGATATACAAACACAACAAAGACATTATTATAAGGAGTGGATCCCTATTAGCATTATCAATTACTTGTTTCATTACAAACTTAGCGCTACCATTAGCACTCATGAACAACAATTACACTGGAGTTGGAATCACTTCAGTATTTATTATTTCAGGTATTTCAATACTAGGAGCTGGTCTCTGTTATCTGAATCTATCCTTATTTCAAAACAATATATTTGCATTAGTCAATAGCCAGGTTTTATTTCAATCATTCAATAGCTTGTGTTTGATCTCTGTTCTCACCGTTGGGATCTCATTAGGTTATATCAGCAAGTGTTTCAGTCTTGAGATGGAATTCAATTCAAAGGAATCTGAATCTGATGAAGAATTCCAGAATTCCAGTGAAAAACATTACATTAGCACGAGCACGGTCACAAATTTAGTTTCACTGAAAGCATCAGCTGCAACACTGGTTGATCGCCCGCGGAAGAACTCAGATGATCACAGTTCGTTCGTCTTAAGCTCATTATCCAGAATAGATTCAAGAGTCAATGAGACTTCAGAAAGACTACGAAATGTTAGCCAGATTGCGCCAAAATGCAGAAACAATTATTCCATTCATAAACTATCAGTAATCAATCAATCCAATTCATCCACTGACATCGCAAGTATCTCCAAACGTCTTTCTGATGGTAACACCGAATCCCTATACCCAGCAACAACTCCAATCCTCAACAAGATAGGGGATGTTAGACATTCTAAAGAGTTATTAGTTGAAAGAGATGCAATCAAGAGAATACCCAGTGTATTACTACCGCCTCATTTAAGACTGCAGGAAGAGACTGCATTCTCTGGACTTACAAGAGATCAAGAACCGATGACTGAATTACAACCACCAATTAATTTACTATCAGAAGGTCCAGTATTGGGACATTCCCAGACGTTCTCGGATTATCGTCGTGAAAGTATCCCAGAGGAAGAGATGATACAACAGATACCCAGATCTTCAACGCTAGAAGAAATGCTTCCATACATGAACAGACCAAAAGCTGCTAATAATGGTCTTCGTACCATTTCATTAGATGACTGGGGAAAGAGACGAGATTGGTTTGATCAACAACAGAAGTTGAGAAGTCCTTCAGATTTGTTCAAGCCTGTACCACAATCGCAGCAAGAGTTTGGAAAGTTTTTGAATGAAGAAGACGAAGCAGATAGATTCACATTAACTGAGATTGAAAGTGAGAAACTTGAAAGTTTATCCGTATTAAATCTGACAATAGCAAATGAAGAAGATAATGAGAAGGACAATTCCACTGAAGAAGCACTGAAATATGTTGAGAGTATTAAAGATTTCCAAGGTGATGATTTTTATGAAGGTGGAATCGATCAAAGCTATTCAACTTTGCATCTTGATGAACTTTATAATGATCAAGTAAGTGTCTCAAGAACACGAACGCATTCGCCACAGAAATCAATATCCCTCTATAGAGCACATAGTCAAAAGAGCTCCATTAATTCATTCACATTCAAATCATTTAGTGGTTCTGTCCCAACTTCACCAAACAAGAAGAAATCAAGATCCAATAAGACATCTCCGAAGAAGATGAGGATCAAGAATCTCTCATTATCAAGTATTGTCTACAAAGATGATCATGATGAATCGGTGCCCAAGTTCACATATGTCCATGAACTCCAAAACTCACCATCAAAGAGAAATCCATCTCTAGTTAATCCTGAATTTACTGCTCCTTCATCAACAAAGACACCAATCAAGACGCCAATCAAGAAAATTCCTGATGATTGGAAACCAAAAGACAGTCCGACTACTCCAGAGTCCAATCTGTCCAGCAACTCGTTCCCCAATGAGGTGATTGGCCAGTATGATCGAGAGAAGTGGAAGACACTGGAGAGACTGAACTTAGTCCAGAGCCCCACTAAAGTATAGATTCTACTAATAAATGTAAACATCCATTGAATCTACGACATTTCAAGTATGTGTAACGTGTATTAAGCCAAAAAGTAGTGGACAAGAACATGATAATCTAGTAAAAGTAGCCTCCCGATGTCGACTTCGACATTCTTGGCATTATTCAGACTCTATACCAACGTTTGGCCAATTCTCGAATCCCCAATTGTGTTTCAGAACACCACCTCGAATTCAGTTTTGGCGCCTTTAGGTGATAAGGTAAGAATTCATATGGACGATGTATTGTTACCTTGAGATAATGAGCCTCAGGCCTCAGCTATTTATGACAAAATGTTCTAGGTGCATTTGAAGCCCTGCAAGCAATTTTGCGGCTGGATTTTCGACTCACCTTAAGTATGGCAAATCTCGATATTTTCGATAGTGTTTGTTGTCAAAAGTAGACTTCCACCCAACAGCACCATAAAACCGCAAAATGGCGTCCAAACTCGTCGACAACCCGGTCGTGAAGGACTCACAGCTTCTGAAGCCCCGTGTGATCACACAGCGTCCGTACGTGTTCCCGTTTGTGGCATTGTACCCGTTCTTTTTCCAGATTTACTACACTCAGTATGAGAAGTACATTGGTGGTGAAGAATGGACTTTTGTCTACCTAGGTTCCATCATCTCCCTACAAGCCTTGCTGATTTTGATGCCTCATTGGAGTGTCAGCATCGATGCTCTTTTTAACTACGTCAAAACTGACAATTTGGAAGAGGCCACTCACATTTTGATCCACACCACTCCAAACAACGGTGCCAGTGCCATCACGGAAATCAGCCGTGATAAGTACCCTGATGAAGTCCAGACTTCTTTCTTGTTCCAAAAGAGACGTTTCATTTACCATCAAGATATCAACCAATTTAGTCCACCTCTATTCACTGTTGATCAAGAACCAAAATTGAGCGTTTATCAAAAATCTAAAGGTATCACTGGTGATTTGTCCAAATTGCAACGTTTATATGGTAAGAATTTCTTTGATATTCCAATTCCAACCTTTGGTGAACTATTCATTGAACATGCTACTGCTCCATTTTTTGTTTTCCAAGTCTTCTGTGTCGGCTTATGGTTATTAGATGAATTCTGGTACTATTCGTTATTCACTTTATTCATGTTAGTTTCATTTGAGTTTACCTCTGTTTTCCAACGTCGTACCACCATGAATGAGTTCAGAACCATGGGTGTCAAGCCATTCCAAATTTATGCTTACAGAAACGGTCAATGGACTCAAATTGAAACCACTGAATTATTGCCAGGTGATTTAGTTTCTGTTACTCGTACCAGTGAAGAATCTGCAATGCCATGCGATTTGATTTTAACTGATGGTTCTGCTATCGTTAATGAAGCTATGTTATCTGGTGAGTCCACTCCTTTATTGAAAGAGTCTATTAAATTAAGGCCAGGTCATGAAACTTTAGATTTAGAAGGTCTAGACAAGAATTCTGTTTTACATGGTGGTACCAAGGCTCTGCAAGTCACACCATCAACTGATCCTGTTATTCCATTAGCTCCAGATAATGGTGCTTTAGCCATCGTTGTCAAGACTGGGTTTGAAACTTCCCAAGGTTCTTTAGTTCGTGTTATGATCTTCTCAGCTGAACGTGTTTCCGTTGGTAATTATGAATCGTTCTTCTTCATCTTATTCTTATTGGTCTTCGCTATTGCTGCTTCATGGTATGTTTGGGTTGAAGGTACCAAGATGGGTCGTATCCAGAACAAATTGATCTTGGATTGTATCTTGATTATCACTTCTGTTGTCCCACCTGAATTACCAATGGAATTAACCATGGCTGTCAACACCTCATTGGCTGCATTAGGTAAATTTTACATTTACTGTACTGAACCATTCCGTATCCCATTAGCTGGTAGAATTGATGTTTGTTGTTTTGATAAGACTGGTACTTTAACTGGTGAAGATCTAGTGTTCGAAGGTTTAGCTGGTTTTGGTGATTCTATTCGTCATTTAGCTCAGCCAAAGGAAGTCCCAGAAGTCACTAATCACGTCTTAGGTTCTGCTCATGCTTTAGTTAAATTAGATGATGGTGAAGTTGTCGGTGACCCAATGGAAAAAGCCACTCTTGAAGCTGTTGGTTACAACATTGACTCCAAAGACACCGTTTCTAGAGATGTTAATGGTAAGACTGAAAAAGTCAGAATCTTACGTCGTTTCCAATTCTCTTCTGCTTTAAAAAGATCTTCTACTATTTCTGCCATTGGTGCAAAGACCCTAGTTTCTGTTAAAGGTGCTCCAGAAACAATTGTTAAGAGATTAGCTACTATCCCAGAAAACTATGATGAAATCTATAAATCGTTCACTCGTTCCGGTTCCCGTGTTCTAGCATTAGCTTACAAACACCTTGAAGATAACATCAAACCAGCAAGAGTCAACAAAATTGAACGTGAAGATATTGAAAAAGATTTGACATTTGCCGGCTTTATTGTTTTCCACTGTCCCTTGAAAGATGATGCCATTGAAACTATTGAAATGTTAAACGAATCCTCCCATCGTTCGATTATGATCACTGGTGATAATCCATTAACTGCTGTCCATGTTGCTAAAGAAGTCAAGATTGTTGAACGTGAAACTTTAATTTTAGATTCTGCGCCTGAAGAAATTACCTCTGAACATGACTTGATCTGGAGAAATGTCGAAGAAACTAAAATCATCCCAGTTCATGCTGCTGATGCCATTGATGAATCATTCTTCAAGACTAATGATATTGCTATTACCGGTTATGCTCTTTCCAAATTAATGGACCATCCAAAACTGAATGAACTAATCAAACATACCTGGGTCTTTGCTCGTGTTTCTCCATCTCAAAAGGAATTCATCTTGACTACCTTCAAACATTTAGGTTACAACACTTTAATGTGTGGTGATGGTACTAATGATGTTGGTGCTTTGAAACAAGCTCACGTTGGTGTTGCCTTATTGAACGGTACCGAAGAAGGTATGAAAAAAATCGCTGAACAAAGAAGGATCGATACTACTGTTAAAATCTACGAAAAACAATGTGAATTCTTTGAAAAATGGAACAAACCACGTCCACCTGCCCCATTACCAATTGCTCACTTATATCCACCTGGTCCATCTAATCCAAACTACTTGAAAGCCTTAGAAAAGCAAGGTAAAGAAATCACTGATGAAATGAGAAAATTAGTCGCTGAAGTTAATGCTACTCCTGTCGTCAATGCTGCGGGCCAAGTGCCATCAAATGATCAATCCAACTTAACTGATAAATTAATGGGTGCCATGAATCAATTAGAAGAGGAAAATGAAGCTCCTACTTTAAAACTAGGTGATGCTTCTGTTGCTGCTCCATTCACTTCCAAATTAGCTAATGTTTCCACTGTTACTAATATCATTCGTCAAGGTCGTTGTGCATTGGTTTCCACTATTCAGATGTATAAAATCTTAGCTTTGAATTGTTTGATTAGTGCTTACTCATTCTCCGTCATTTTCTTAGCTGGTGTTAAATTTGGTGATGGTCAAGCTACTGTTTCTGGTTTAATGATTTCTGTTTGTTTCTTAAGTATCTCTAAGGGTTCCCCAATCCAAAAGTTATCCAAACAAAGACCACAAAATGGTATTTTCAACATCTATATCATGGGTTCTATCTTGGGTCAATTTGCTGTCCACATTGTTACTTTGATTTACATCACTGGTGAAATCTACAAATTAGAGCCAAGACAACCACAAATTGATTTAGAGAAGGAATTCAAACCATCATTATTGAACACTGGTATCTTCTTGTTACAACTGGCTCAACAGGTTTCAACTTTTGCTGTTAATTATCAAGGTAAACCATTCAAGGAAAGTATCACCGATAACAAGGGTATGTACTATGGTTTATTAGGTGTTTCTGCCTTGGCTATTGCTGGTTCCACTGAATTTATCCCTGAATTAAATGAAGCTATGAAGTTCGTTCCAATGTCTTCTGAATTCAAATTTAAATTGACTACCACTTTGATTTTAGATTTAGGTGTTTCTTGGGTTATTGAATTAGTGTTGAAATATTTCTTCATGGATGATAAACCTGCTGATATCGCTTTACGTGACTTCTAAATATAATAAAGATAAGACAAAGTAGATGTGGTGGTGGTGATGATGATGACGGTGTGTGTCAGAATGAAAGGTGAAATTAATGTCATTCGTTTGTCTGACATTAAGTATTTATAGATACAGTATTAAAGAGAATGCGAATTTTTTTGTATATATTTTTAATTGAATTTTTATTTACATTTGACTGAGTTTCTTATTCTGTAGTCTTGTTTTCAATTTCTCTTTGAATTCGTTGACATTGAAATCTTTCCATTTCAGAACAGATGTGGATATACCATTGTAGAATATGAAGTCCTCTGGGAATTCCTTAGATAATCTTCCTATTAAGTCAATAGCCTCTTGTTCAGCCAATGCATTGGTTAATGACAGACTAGTAACGACTCTCTCAGTCAAACTTGTGATTGAATGCGTTTGATCTGGTCTTAATGATGACAAGATTTCCAGAACTTGTCCTAGTTTATCAAATAGGTACTTATCATATTTGGCCTCTGGTGATATCTGATTCTCAAGTCTTGCTTTCTGTTTCAGTTTGATTCTTTGCAACAATGAAAGTTTTGCAGTTGGCTCAATTTTCTTTTTCTTAGTGGTATCCTTTTGAAGAATCTCTGTTTTCGGTCTTTTGACACCAAAAGAAGCTGATCCGACATCTCTGGTAGCCAATAAGGACTTATCAAGTGCTGGGACCTCATACCAAGTATCTTTATTCTTTTGATACCAATCATCCACCTTGCTATTGAAAATTTCAATCCTCTTGTTGATCATCTGGAAATTTAGGTGATCTTTAACAACATCGACATCGACAATGAAGTCACCATTGTCATTTAACTTCAACTTTGTGAATTCTGGCCAGACATAAGCAACTTGTAGTAGATCCTTCAGCTCAACATTGAATCTTGTCAAGTTCTTAACTTGTGGGACGATTGCATATAACTTGATATCAGCAGTATGATTCATTACATTCAGGATAAGTACATTGTCAAATGCCCTGAAAACTTTCTTAATTCTGTCTAGATGCTTGAGTAGATCTTGCCTGGCCACAAAACTTCGGTTACTTGTACCTTCTCTCTCCCCTTTGATCCTCAGGTCTTCATCAATCTCCTTCAGAATTTCAGGATACCATCTTTCTGAAACATCACGATGTGCCTTCACTCTATTATAAAACAATGATTTAGCAACAGGTTCACCGAATTTAGGTTTGAATTGAAAGTCAACCTTCTGTTGTCTTATCTTCTCTCTCTCATCTCTTTCCTTTATCATTGATTGTGACATTTTGAATGGTTCTAGTTTTGAGTTTAGTCCGACATTTTGAAAGTATGGGATTGATAATCTGGGATGCTTTTTTGGAGTAATGACTTTGTGAATGCTGGAGATACAGACACCATCAGTAAGATATTCTAAAGTTTGTCCAACATTACACACAATAGTGTTTGGCTTCGGGGAGGCTTTGATCCATTCTCCGTAGATGTCTTGAACTTGTAATGAGTCTTCAGTGAGAGTGGGTTGGAATAAAAATGTCAAAAAGTCTGAATCTTTGTGAGGTCCACAGCCTTGATCACTGACTATCTTTCCTAACTTTTCAAGCGAGATCTTTGATGGATAGTGAATTGCTTTCATCTTTGCGAACTGGCTTTGTGGACTCTTTAAATCGATGTATTTCTTTGCCTCATAATCTCCGATTTCTAGTGCTTCAAAAATGGCCCTGGTTAGGAATATGGAGAATTCGTTCATTGCAGTAAAAAAGTCCTTTACTGATTTCTTGAAGAAGGGTAATACCATTTCAGATGGGTATTGGTTCGGTCCAATCAAGTTATCAAAGACAGATCGTATTTCCTTATCAGATTCTTCAAGTGAGCAAAAGTCAATCTGTTCCCTCCAGTCAATCCTACCACCCGTGTTCTCTTTCTCTAAACCATTGTACCCAAGAAAATGTTTTGACTTGACCATTTGAATCTCATTCTTCTGACTATCAGGGAGCTTAAAGAACGCATCGACCTCCTGGGTCAACGCAGTAATGATGTTTTCATCCAGGTACTCATCGTAGTGAGTGATGTAGAAGAATCCATAATCGATCAAGGCATGCTTCAGGTCCACAAGAAGCTGCTTTCTATTTGTTCGCAGCAGTGACAGATCAATTCCTGGTATGCTTCTGTTATGTAACATTGGATTGGTTCAGAAACCGCAGCCAAAACAATCACAACCAACAAGCACAAACAACTTTTCATTTGTGTCAAATGTTTACCTTTTCCAGATTCGGAATTTCCGAGGGTGAAATCACCTGACATACTCTCGTATTTTTCTCACCGCGAAAACCTTCTCCGGTTTCCGGAATATTCTTTTGGCGGGTAACTGGGGTTTTTAGTCAGTCAGTCAGTGCTTAGTTCGGCGACGATGAAAAAAAATTCGAAGACTTTCCACCGTTTTTCATACTTAAAACAACTTTTGTTTCTTCTGTTTCCTCAAACACTCTTTGTGATAAATCAAGTCAGATTAAGATGTTGTCCAACAATCTACGTAACTCCTTGCGTACCGTACGTGTGCCTTTTGACTGGACTTTCGAGTTCCTGGAAGCCTGAGCTGGAGAAGAAATCGCAAACATGTGAAGTGGGTTCGAGTCTTCACTGATTGTTTTCCTATCTCCTTAGGCCCAGCCCAATTGTGAACATTTATACTAACAACAATCAACAGTCCCGTCGTTTACCTACTTTCTCCCGTTTCAACTCCAATGGTAAAGTCCAAGGTCAAGTTATTGGTATCGATTTAGGTACCACTAACTCAGCTGTTGCTGTTATGGAAGGTAAGGTTCCAAAAATCATTGAAAATGCTGAAGGTGCCAGAACCACTCCATCCGTCGTTGCCTTCACCAAAGAAGGTGAAAGATTAGTCGGTATTCCAGCCAAACGTCAAGCTGTTGTTAACCCAGAAAACACTTTGTTCGCCACCAAACGTTTAATTGGTCGTCGTTTCGAAGATGCTGAGGTTCAAAGAGATATCAAACAAGTTCCATACAAGATTGTTAAACACACCAACGGTGATGCTTGGTTAGAAGCTAGAGGCCAAACTTACTCCCCAGCTCAAATTGGTGGTTTCGTTTTGAACAAAATGAAGGAAACTGCTGAAGCTTACTTAGGTAAATCTGCCAACAACGCCGTTGTTACCGTCCCAGCTTACTTCAACGATTCTCAAAGACAAGCTACCAAAGATGCTGGTCAAATTGTTGGTTTAAACGTTTTACGTGTTGTTAACGAGCCAACTGCTGCTGCCTTAGCTTACGGTTTAGAAAAAGCTGAATCTAAAGTTGTTGCTGTCTTCGATTTAGGTGGTGGTACTTTCGATATTTCCATCTTAGATATTGATAACGGTGTTTTCGAAGTTAAGTCTACCAATGGTGATACTCACTTAGGTGGTGAAGATTTCGATATTGTTTTAGTCAGACACATTGTTGAACAATTCAAGAAAGAAAACGGTCTTGATTTAGAAAATGACCGTATGGCCATTCAAAGAATTAGAGAAGCTTCTGAAAAAGCCAAGATTGAATTATCTTCAACTGTCTCCACTGAAGTTAACTTACCTTTCATCACTGCTGATGCCTCAGGTCCAAAACATATTAACATGAAAATCTCAAGATCCCAATTCGAAGGTTTAGTTGATTCATTAATCAAGAGAACTGTTGACCCAGTCAAGAAAGCTTTGAAAGATGCTTCCTTATCTACTTCTGATATTGGTGAAGTTATCTTAGTCGGTGGTATGACCAGAATGCCAAAGGTTGTTGAAACTGTTAAATCATTATTTGGTAAAGAACCATCTAAAGCCGTCAACCCAGATGAAGCTGTTGCCATTGGTGCTGCTATCCAAGGTGCTGTTTTAGCCGGTGAAGTTACCGATGTCTTATTATTAGATGTTACTCCATTATCCTTAGGTATTGAAACGTTAGGTGGTGTTTTCACTAGATTGATTCCAAGAAACACTACTATCCCAACCAAAAAATCACAAATCTTCTCCACTGCTGCTGAAGGTCAAACTTCTGTTGAAATCAGAGTTTTCCAAGGTGAAAGAGAATTAGTTCGTGACAACAAATTGATTGGTAACTTTACCTTATCTGGTATTCCACCAGCTCCAAAGGGTGTTCCACAAATCGAAGTTTCTTTTGATATTGACGCTGATGGTATCATCAACGTCTCCGCCAGAGATAAAGCTTCCAACAAAGATGCTTCTATCACTGTTGCTGGTTCTTCCGGTTTATCTGATTCTGAAATCGAAAAGATGGTTAGCGATGCTGAAAAATACGCCGAAGAAGATAAAGCTAGAAGAGAAGCTGTTGAAAATGCCAACAAAGCTGACCAAACCATCAATGACACTGAAAAATCATTGAAGGAATTTGCTGACAAGATCGACAAGACCAAGGCTGAAGAAGTTAGCAAACAAATCACTGAATTAAGAGAATTAGTTGCTAGGGCTCAAGCCGGTGAAGAAGTTGATGCTGAACAATTAAAGACCAAGACTGATGAATTAAGAACCTCATCATTAAAGGTCTTTGAAGATTTATACAAAAACCAAGCTAACGAATCTAAACCAGAAGAAGAAAAGAAAGATTAAATCTGATTGATTCTTTTTTTTAGTTAGTTTATTTTTGTTTGTTTAATGTTACTCATGACAAGTGACCCGGGGAAGCTGCAGTGAGGCATTGCTTGTAAATAGTCTTGTGCTTTTGAAGCAGCTTTTTCTGTGGCAGTAATTGTATATAGGTTTAAGAGAAGATACGATGTTTGTGGCAGGCGTAGATATCGATATTTTTATGGTAGCTTCTCCAATTTCTGATTTGCCCGAAACGAAAAACGAAACATACTTAACACTTTTATCACCCAGATTGCACGCTAAAAATATTACCAAACAACACAAAATGGCGACCCAAGCGACCCCTCTCACCAAGATCATCTTTCTTGCTGGTCTCCTTGCTGCTGGTTTCCTTCTGATCATTCTAAGTTGTGCTCTTTGGCTCAATTGGTACCCCTTATATGTTGGTAAGTATCAGTCCTTCTGAAATCACTCTATCCAATTTCGAAGTACTAACAGCTGTCAACCAGTCGGTATCTTTATAATAGCACCAATCCCGAATGCTCTGTTCTCACACAATGAGTTCGACGACTTCATGGGCGACTCTAGCTCAGGGTGAGTATCATCGTCATCTAATCTGTTACCCAATGGCAATCATACTAACTTACATCCCAGTGGCTCCAACGACTTGTCCAAATTCATCACTGGTGTGCTTGTGGTAAGTGGTGTTGCACTTCCGTTAGTGCTCTTCCACTCCAACTTGATCAACTTAGCTGCTTTGTTGATGAGTGTATCTGGTGGTATGTTAATCTACATCTCCATCATCGTTTTTATTCTGTTTTTCCAAGAGAAAGAAGACGAATATTGAGGCCAGGGAAACAGATGAAGACTAATCATACACTATATATTCACCACATCTGATCTTCTTATACATGGAACCCCTACTTTATTGAAACTCTTGCTGTTGATTCGTTGGATCCTTAACTATGTAGCATTACGTGCGCTGACTAAGCCCGGCTGTTTTAGGTAGGGCCACTACTGTACTGTAGTCATTTATATAAACTTCGTCATCGTGCGAATGGATTTGTTCCTTCTGCAAAAACTTCTTCAGCAGCTCATATTTACCACCCGAACCATCATAATGGCTGAACAAATCGCTAAGAGTGCCCGTGCTGCCTCCACTGTGCTGAAAACCCTGTCCAACGAAGAGAGAAGCACTGCTTTGCAAGCCATCCACGACGCATTACAAGCATCCAAAGAACTGATTTTAGAAGCCAATGTCAAGGATATGGAAGCTGCTGAGGCTCAAAACTTGTCCTCTTCTTTGATCAAACGTTTGGATTTGAGTAAAGGTGACAAATACGATGTTATGCTACAGGGTGTCTTGGACGTCGCTGCTTTAGAAGATCCAGTTGGCAAAGTCACATTAGCAACTAAGTTAGATGAAGGTTTAGAATTATTCAGATTGACTGCGCCAGTTGGTGTTTTGTTGATCATTTTTGAATCAAGACCAGAAGTCATTGCCAACATCACTGCATTAGCTATCAAATCTGGTAACACTGCTATTTTGAAAGGTGGTAAGGAATCATTACATACTTTCACCGCAATGGCTAATGTTGTTAATGAAACCTTAAGTAAGACTAAAGTTCCAAAAGATGCCATTCAATTGATCGCTTCCAGAGGAGATGTCTCTGCTTTATTAGATCAAGATAAATACATTGATTTGGTCATCCCAAGAGGTTCAAATGAATTAGTTCGTAACATCAAAGACAACACTAAAATTCCAGTGTTGGGTCATGCTGATGGTATTTGTTCCATATTTGTTGACAAAGCTGCTGATTTAGAAATGGCTGCTAAGATTGCATTCGATGCTAAGACCAACTATCCAGCTGGTTGTAATGCTGTTGAGACCTTGTTGATTCACAAAGACTTGAAAGATAAGACTCAAGAAATAGTGTCGAAGTTATTAGAAGGTGGTGTTACTTTACATGCTACTCCAGAAGTCAAAGCCAACTTAGCAAACACCTCCCAAGTTGTTGACGCTGTTGATTCTGATTTTGACAAGGAATTTTTATCATTGGATATAGCTGTTGGTTACACTGATTCTGTCGACACTGCTATTTCACACATCAACTCACACTCTTCAGGTCACACTGAATCCATTATCACAGAAGACAAAGAAACCGCTGAAAAGTTCTTGAAATCCATTGACTCAGCTGGTGTCTATTGGAACGCTTCCACTAGATTCGCTGATGGTTTCAGATATGGTTTCGGTACTGAAGTAGGTATCTCCACTAACAAAATCCATGCCAGAGGTCCAGTTGGTTTAGAAGGTTTAGTCATCTACCAATACCAAATGAGAGGACATGGTCAGATTGTTGGTGATTACTTAGGTGGTGGTGGTTCAAGACCATTCATTCATCAGAATATCGATATCAAAAATGTGAAATTATAGATTATTTACGAATGAATATTAGCTTAAAGAAAGGGGGTATTATTAACATGTGTTTGTATAGATCATTTTTGATCAGCTTCTCTCATCTCACCCCATTGACCTCTTGTCTGTGTGGTGTCATACATTCTAACCAATTTTTCTTGACCTTCTTCAGCTTGAGAGAAGGCAAAACCTCTTTGTTTTCTCATTCTTGAAACTTGTCTAACTTTTCTAATGGCTTTTTGGAATTGTTCAATTCTTGGTCTATAATTAGTGACATTATATTTCTGAATCTCTTGAACATAATGGTAACTTTCTGGGTAATACATTCTCTTGTAATATTTCCAACCAAAATCTCTAATTAAACATAAGACAGGTAACACTAACGTCATAGCCCAGTATGTGATGGACGGGTAAACATGAGCTAAGACACCTCTGTATTCAGTAGAGACATTGACCGATGGAGCGACAGTAGCATAAACAGGTAGGAAAATCAACCAGAATAAGAATGAACCAGGAATAGCATATAACGTAAACTTAGTCCAATTATTACTGATCAATGCAGCTTTACCTAACACAGTCAACATGGAAGCAGTATAAATAGCAGTACCAAAAGTCCAATGATCAGCAATTTGGCCGTCGCCTAAATTAAAACCCCATCTGTAAAAGAACATACCACCAACAAAGATGATTGCAGAATGGAAAAATCCATTAATGACCCAACCCCAAAAAATAGTAACATTGAAGAAAGCACCCTTTTGACCCAATTGATATAACTGTGGATATTGATCTAAGAATCTAGCAGAAACAAACTGATCAAAAATACCAATAACAAAAGGTGGTGCAACAGTGAATAAAACGTTATAGAAAGTCAATGTCCATGATTCAATAATTGATTGACCAGAATAGGCATTCGTGAAAACATACCAGAACTGAGTCATGTAAAGTGCAATATTCTTATAGAAAGAATATAAGATAGCCAATGAGATTCTTTGATAACTCCAGGAGCCATGCACAATTAGCAACTTCTTCAAGAACTTGAACTGACCAATCGCAAAATCGGCACTTCTTGCGGCTTGCATACCTTCCATACCACTGATACCAACACCAACATGTGCGGCTTGAATCATACTGACATCATTAGCACCATCACCAATGGCCAACAAGAGGGCCTTCTTCTTCTTTTTGACCATTTTGACAACCAATGCCTTTTGTAATGGGGAGACTCTGCAACAAATGACTGCTTTACATAAACAACCTAGTTCTAACAATAAATCATCACAGTAATCTAATGCATAACCGAGGGATTTACCATCAATGACTAACGCCAATGTATTGATATCATGTTGTGAAACTTGATATTGTGTAATAGCAGCTAATTTGGATTTGATATTGGCTTCAGTAGCTTCAGGGGTTTCCTCGTTAACAATTAACAGGTTCATATCTTCACTTAGTAATTTACAACTTAAACCAATATTAATAGCAGTTTCTTGTCTATCACCAGTCAAGATCCAAATCTTAATACCAGCTTCTTGTAAGACATGAATAGTTTCAGGAACACCATCTTGTAATTTATCCTCGATGGCAGTAGCACCCAATAAGAACAAGTTCTTTTCGATTAATTCTGCAGCATCATCTAATTTCTGAGATCTATCTTCCAAATCAGTAGCAGCGGCGTTATAGATCTTCATCCATTCAGCATATTCTTCATTTGGAATAGTTCTGGTTGCAATACATAAGGTTCTTAAACCTTCAGCAGCATAATCTTCCAAATGACGAGTAGTAGCAGTAACATAAGGATTATCAGGTCCCAATCTTTCCAAAATAACAGTATCAGCACCCTTACAGAATAACCTAATTGATCCATCTGGAAATCTTAAAATAGCAGACATCCTCTTTCTTGTAGAATTGAATTCACAAATATTCAGTAATTCATATTCTTTCTGTTGACCTTTAATTTCAACAGTGACAAACTTTGGTTTACGAATAGTGAACTTGTAACCTAAATCAGCACCACCTTGAACCAAGGCACCTTCATCTGGGGAAGCAGCTTGGTACTTGATTGAACCATCAGCTTGAAATTCTGGAATAACGGTATGACAAGTGGCTAATAAGGTCAAAAACTCATCAATAATATTGGCATCATCACCAGTAGCTAAGTTTGCATAAAGTTTATCAAATTTATGGAACCCAATTTCAATACCATCAATCATTTTAGCTTGCTTATCTTCTGGAATTTCACCAATATAACAACTTCCTGCAATAGAACAAGATTTGAACTCCATGATGTTTCTTGTCAAAGTACCCGTCTTATCACTGAAGATGTATTCAATTTGACCTAATTCTTCAACTAATGAGGAAGTTCTAACAACTGTAGGTGTATCTGACTCAATATGGTATAAGTCCAAATCAGAAGCAATCATATAAGCTTGATAATATTTGATGACTTCAACAGTGACAAAAAGTGAAATAGGAACCAAATTAGAGAATAAAATCCAATAAGTTAACAAACCCTTGAAGAATAAACCTGCCTTACTTCTGTTTTCCAACATCAAATATTTCAAACTTGAAGCATCAACTGTTGTTTTAATAACATTACCAACTGAAGATATCAACGCAAGGACAATCAACATAACGAACAAGGCAACAATTTGTAAATTAATGATTCTTTCAACTGCAGTTCTTTTGATTGGAGTAGCAGTAGCATTTCTCATCAATTTGGTTTCATGACCAGTAAAGACAACAACACCATGGATCCAACCAGTGTTTCTTAAAGTAGCACCTCTCAATAACATCTGATCTGGTGATAATGGATATTCTCTGTTGTAAAGGTTCAAATTACCTTCATATGTGTATAAACTGGAGTTTGGTTGTTCAGATAAGATCTTACCTCTCATGGCAATCAAATCAGTTGGAGAAACCAGATGACAGGTTTCGGTGATGGCTTGTTTAATCTTCAAATTGGTTTCACCATCTAAATTAGCTGTTTCAATGTAACATAAACCTTCAGGTTCTGAGGATGATAAAACAATCAAATCTGCTGGAACGGGTTCTTCTGATCTAACAGTAATAATATCACCTACTTTGACATCAATCCATTTTCTGCTGATGAATTCACCATGATCTGGTGATAAGATATCAACTTTTGAATAATTCAACTCTTTATCAGAATTAGCTCTTTTTAAATCTTCCATGATTTCCTTCGTAGCAGAAACTAACAAGACAACTAACAAGGTACCAATGGTAGTGTATCTATTGGTTGGTGAGACATTTGGAACTTGCTGAATAATGGATGTGAATAAGAAGAATAAATTGGCATATTTGGAAAACTCCTGGAACAAGAACTTTGGCAAGAAGGTAGCGAAGTTATACTTTGTTGTTGAAATATGATTCTCACTATAACGGAATGCTTGATTTGATGTTCTGTCATTTAAATGAATGATTCTTGGTCCTTTATCCACTTGAATCCTTTTGTTTCTTCCACGTATTTTGTCCCAGATATGCCCTATGTGGAATCTGTTTTCATTATCCACTGGTTCTCTAGGAACAGAGAGTGGTTCTTTTGACCTTGGTGCTTCTGGGTCTCTGAATGGATCGTCATGACTGGTCATATCTTGCAAGGGGATACCCATATCCTGGTACTCATTAGAGAACCCCAGTTTCTGCTTCATATTGGAGAATAGACCATTAGGATTTCTGTGGTTATCAGCTCCTAAGTTTCCAGTCTCATCAACATCATTAACAATAAACTTATCACCAAAAGGATCATCGAAATCGACTGTCTCCTGCTGTATCTTCCCTGATCTCATATTATGAAATTGGCGATCACCAACGTTGTCATATCCATCTGGAACAGGATGGTCGTCTCCTAGCAGGTCGAAATCATCCAGAATATTGTTATCTTGCCTATTATTGGCACTCCTACTGGCAGTGTTGGTGGTATCTATCACTGGTTCGGAACTCAGTAAGTCAACATCGAACAATGTGTTCTCGTTGTTGTTGGCACTCGAGTGACTCGAACTGCCAAATGGATCGTTGGATGACCCAGCCATTGCGCAATTGGTGTGTTTCGTTTTGCCCAAATGAGCGTACTTGCGACCAAATATTTGTCTCATACAAAAGACACCAAAAACAAAAACCTGGTTCGGCCACCGCTCAGCCCAAAAAACTTCCTGGTCGGGACACGATTAGGGGAAAGTCGCACTACAATAACCATTCAAAAAACCGGAACCTAATGTACAATTATACTGTAATATGTATGCGATGGTCCTCTTAGGAAACCTACCAACTGTCTCATGAAACCCATCTGTATCAACCATGGAAATGCAATTAAATCAAACGAAGGAAATGAACAAAAACAACAAAATGAAAAATGGAGAATACGTGAAAGATGCTCATGCATTGGAAGAAACAGTGTTAGCTTGAGCTGGTTCTTCTTCGTATTCGACTTCAATTCTAGCACGTCTCTTCTTAGCTCTTTCTTCTTTAGCTTGTTGTCTCTTACGTTTCTTAGAATCTTCGTCTTCATCACTGGAATCATCACTGGAGTCATCACTTTCTTGATGGTCTTGTTCATCATCATCACTACCATCTAACCATCTTTCTAAATCTTCAACGTCGACTAGGTCCTCATCACCATCGTCTTCAACATATTCAATTTCACCAACATCACTGTCATCTTCTTCTTCCATTTCAGAATCGTAATCTTCTTCATCTTCTTGTTCGATACCTTCCTCATCTTCAACATTACCAAGAACCTTCTTCCAGATCTTTTCATCGACATTCAATGGTTTATCACCATACGCACCACTCTTTAATCTGTCCAACAATTCTTTTTCAATAGCCTTTTCAATCTTAGCAGCAGCAAGGGCTTTTCTTTCTCTGTTTTCCTCTCTTCTCTTAACTTTTGGTGCGACACCAACGTAATGTCTTTCATCTTCTCTCAATGCTAGACGACGTTCAGTAATAGCAACTTGTGTCAATCTGGTCAATCTCTGTTTACATTTGTGAATCAAGAATTTATTCCAGTATAGTAGATGTTGATCAACTTGTTCTAAAGCTCTGGTATAGTTCTTTGAAAGTTTTATTCTTTCCCATAGTTTGGCAGGGGTATGTGCTCTTTCAACAGTCTTCATGTATAGATATAGTTTACCATCAATGTTCTTCACGGTGGCATATTTGGCATTGGCTAAAGGACATGATTGTCTGGAACATAGACCACTGACATTGTATTCATTTCTACAGAAGTTCTGGTCCTTTGTGGTTTTCAATTTGAATGCACAGAACTGCTGGTTGATGACTTGCCAGATGATTTCGTCAGACATTGCAAATGATTGTGATCAGTGATTAGATCTATAGTCAAAGTGTGAGTATCGAATCAAGTATTGAAAAGATTGTACTTTTTTTATTTTCTTTTTTACAAAAAAAAATTTTCTATGCTAGAAAAAAAAAATCTGAAAGAGGAAAGTTTCGCGGAGAGCTCATCGCAAGATTACCCGTCTTTGCTATTGCTGAAGGGCTAATCAGAGAACGGGATTTCATAATGATCGAGTGGCTCAGATATTGCAAGTATAACTGGATCTTTCTGGATCATTATTGAGGAAGGAGTCTGATAATACTCTATAAAAACTGCTGGTCAATTTTAGTGAGATTTTGATAGCGAGTTTTGGTGTTTTGGTGACTTTATCAAATTGGTTACGCAGCACAGTATTTTTTGGACATGTTGCATTTGGACTTAAACACCTTACCAGTTTCTCACACTCACAATCATCTCCAGATCCGCACTGAACCAGCCGAATAATGTCCTTCACCATCCTCAGTTTCCAAGTGTTCAACCTTAATGACTATGATGCAAAACTGTTTGCCAAATTCGAAGAAGACCAACTATACATCGCTAAATTTCAACTTTTAGAAAAATACCCTGATCACCATGACACAGATGAAGGTAGCTCGCAAAGACTAGACAAGCTACAATTCAGCAATGATGGAAAGAACGATATCTTAAAACATTTCCCATTCTCAGCATTGTTCAAGAGTGAACTGACCATCATAAAGCCGAAATCAACGAACTTGACCAACTTCGTATCATTATTCAACGATGAGTACAACTACATCTTGAACTTATACACCGACTCAGAAGCAACCACCGAAGCAATTGAAGAGTATTTGACTAAGTTAGGTATTCCAGTTCAGGAAACAACTACATTTAACGGATTCATTAACGCAAAGATTGATGAATTGGACGAGAAAATCTTCAAAGAATCTCTTGGTAAGAATAGATTGCAAAAGAAGGTCAACCCAAGAGTCTCCAAAGAATTAAAGATCTTAGACAATCATGTCAAGATTATTGAGGATGATGAAAAATACGCTGAAGTCTATGGTCAATTGATTAGGGAATTCGATGAAGAGTTCATTCATTCAGAGGTCGAAAAGTTCAAGTTCGATTCAACAACAACTCAGAAATCAATATAATGTGCATAATTCAATTCTTCAGCGATGATATGCTACAAATCATTCCAATCATAAAAATATAAATTAGTAATTATTAAAATGTATTCTAAACAAAACAGTCCTTGTAATACAACAATCTAACTAATACCTCCCAAACAAACATTCATCTCTTCTTCAGTCAAAGATTTAATGTATAGACATTTACTCAAGACTTCATCATTAGGTTTTACCATGTATAGCATCGACCATTGGATGCATTGAATTAACGATCTGACGATCTTGGAATCATGTTTGAATTTAGCAAAATTGATCTTACCATCAACAACACTCTTCTTCTCTTTATTGAAAATCAAGTCTGATAAGTATAAACCTAAGAATGGAACACAACCCCTGGATGGTTTCAATTTATTGATTTCATCTCTTAAATTAATGAAATTCTTGAATGGTGAAGCAATTAACTCCAGGTTTTTGTAAATTAATAAATCACCTGGTTCAACAATTCTCCAGGTCTCTTTCAACTTCATCACTTTATCAGAACCCAACGCCAGTAAAATTTGCATCAAAGTTGAATAATTCTGTAAAGTCTTACAGTTTTGTGCAATGTGGATAAATCTCTGAATGGTCAACTTTCTTAAAGTGATGTCCTTAGTGAATAAAATTTCTGAAATGATCCAATTGACTGTCAAATTGAATCTTGAAATACATAGATCAATCCCATGAATTTCATCGTTTTGGATCAATAACTCTAACCAACTATTAATAGGTGTCAACTTGCTTGAATCCCATTTAAAATCAACAAGTTCCTTCCAATCAATCTCTAATAAACAATCTTTTTCAATCAAAGTAAATTGTTCAGCTAATGTCTTTGAATCAAAGTTCAAGATGAATGAAACGTGTTGCTCTGAGTTATCAATCATCAATGCATCATTCTCAGTCTTTCTTGTCAATAACAGTTCCATCAATATTTTAGAGCTTGATAACTCTTGGCTGATATCCTTTTGTCTAACAGGAGTTAATGAGAGCAGCTTTGTCTTTCTTCTTTGATCAATGAAAATTGAGTTTCTCTTATTTGGAGTTTCAGGGATATTCAAAGACTCAATCTTTCTCAACAATTCAGTGGAATCAGTGGAATAGCCATCGTTAGATGGAGTTTTGGATCTCTTCTGATAATTACCTTCCAGTTTTAACAATGCAGCAGCAATTGGATCTTCCTGCACTGAATCATCAGAAATACCAGCTAGTTCAGCAATAACATCACTATTAACGCCAGGATAAGGAACTGCCATGTTTTCAGAGTTAATTGTATCCACCAAACTAATTGAATCTTCCTGTGACTGTGTTTGTGGTGGCACATACATTCTCTCTTTAGCAATATTGTAACTTTGTGGTGAAGTGTCTGGTGATCCAAAGTTATCTTGTGTGACTGAAACATTGACAAGTCTTTGAGTTTTTGAGAATTCACTGAAACTTGAATTGGCTGAAGCTTCAGAAAAAGTGACCTTGTGAGATCTTTTGGAAAGATATGAAACTCTGTTATTCTCAAACTTAATTTGTTCATAAGTAGAAGTCTTTGTAGCAATGGACCCATTGGAAACTCTAGAGAATAAAGGGGCTCTATTCAAATCCAGTTTGCTTTCAACTAATTGAGGAGATTGAGGAACTGGCTTAATCAAACCATTATCATAGATAGCATTAGGGTCATTGATTGGCTTAATTGGTGAAATATTTGGTGTTGATGAGATCAAACCATCATTGGAAGCAGTGGCTGGTGGAGTAGCAGGACCATCAGAAAAACTATGGTTGTGTTCAAGCGTATTTCCTGGTTGTTCTAATTCTTCAACACCTGGACTGTCATATGATGAAACTAGTGACTCAAGATCTTCAAATTCTATTGATTCTGATTCTGATTCTGAAAGTTTAATGGGACCTGTTAATTGAACTGGTGATTGATGAATTTGAACAGCCTGGATTTGATCAGAGAGCTTAGAGGCATGTGCAACTAATCTATCCGGTGATCTTGGTGGAACATCATCGTCATTGGTTTCTTCAGGAGGCAAAGTTGGTTTGGTTTGAAGGCTGAGATGTTCAACTTCCTCCGTCAAAGTGATTGGTTCAACTTCATTTTCTGATTGTTCTTCAACTTCTTTAGCCTTCTCACTGTTCTTGCTATTCAAGCTATCTCTTTGCTCAAGATCAATGGTTGATTTTGTACCATTAAGGTCAACTTGAAGATTCTCTGTAACATCTTGAGTTGAATCGCCATTAGGAACAGTATCAGCAGAACCTATGGCAATTTCATTTGGAGTACTTTCTGAAATAATAGAACTTGGAAATTTGCTTAATTCAGAACCAACATCATCATTATCATTATCAACATTTTCATCATCATTAGTTTTAGGAATTGATTCATCAGTACCAATTTCAAAGTTGAATTCTTTCAAATTCTGGATCCCTTTTCTCTTCTTCAAACCTTTTTCATCTATTGATTTCTGAGGACTTTGATATTTGTTTCTTGAATGCAAGGAATCATATGAAATGTATGACTTGTTGTCACTGTCACCTAATTGTCTCAAAGAAACAACACTTTTTGAAATATTAGATATAGTTTCACAAATGTTCATGTTATCAATATTTGAGACATTCTTCACAGGGTTGATAATATCATCTTTTGAATCATCTCTTTGATCACTTTGAATGAAATTGAAGGATTCACTTGCATTATTTAAACCGAGTTTAACACCATGTTTATTGACAATCTCATTGTGAAATCTTATCAAATATTCTAATTCATCAATAGTTCTAGCACTCAAAATATCAAACTTCTCGGATACAAGCTCATCCAATTTCTCATTAATCTCAACTTTGGAAACAGAAACAACACTTCTCATAAAGTTCTCCACATATAAATCTTTATCCTTCTTTGCTTCATTATGTTTATTGAATGTCTTCAACCAGTTTTCAATCAAAGGTCTCAATCCACGTTGTTGTGGTTTCGTCACTGGTGGTAACGGTACTATCACGTCCATTTTCTTGACTGGTGTTGGTGGTAGAAGTTTAGATAAAGTGGAAGTTCTTGGGAATTCTGTTGAGTCCCGTATTATGTTTCTTGTTCTTGAATCAGATGTAGATGTTAATGAGGTGTATAACGGGGTATCTGATAACGGTTTGGTGGATTCATATGCTATATTAAGTCTGTGATTGGAATTCTTTGGGTTCAAAGGAAGTTTAGGTTCTGGTCTTAGTCGACTATTTTGAGTTGGCATTGGTAATTTGTGAACTCTGTTAGGATCAAATGCCGACAAAACTGTTGAGTTCCGTACAAGCGGATTGTTTTGTTGTAAGACTGTAAGGTATGACAATCTCTTCGATTTGCTGCCTTGAGGACCAACTTTGATGATGAATGTGTAAAAGTCTGATGGCTTTATGTTTTCATCCCATGATTTGTTACAACATTCTGTCCATGTTTTCTTCAAATTTGCAATAATTCTCTGAACGAACACTTCCTGATGCGTTAATGAATTGATGGATGTAATAAATGTGGTTCTTAACTCCCTTGAGGAGATAAAATCTTCTGTGAAATAATTCAATAACCAATGCCTTATCGTCACGAAGGTTCTGATAAGAGTGAGTTTCCCAACATTCTGCAGTTTCTCATGGGAATAGTCATTAATCTGCTCTAAACACCATCTCAATCTGAGCACCAGTATCTTCAGGAGTGATTGGGAAGAGATAAAGGATCTGAATGTGAGGAAAAAGTCACCAACCAATTGGTAATCAATACCTGAAGAGGATGTGATAAGGGATATCAGAGATACCAGGTCATAGTAGTTGTTGTTGTTATTTCTCTTGAGTTTCTGGTGATCTGGGACGACGTCCTCAATGACGCTAGCCCTTTGTTGGTTGAAGACGTGTGTGTTCAGAGAATCCACATCGTAGTGTATGAGGTCTGTCATACCACTGCTGTTGGTTGGAGGAGGAGCTCTTGAAACGAGTGAACGAGTGGTGGAATCTGCCAGAGGGCCAGCTGGGAAAGTAGCAGGGAGAGCGAGGCAAATAGCACTGGCAACGACACAGACAACAAAAAAATTATCCAGCGCAGCTCCAGCAGAAGCTTGTGAAGAATGAGAAAAATCTTCAGAAAGAAAGATCGGTGATCGTCTTGTTTACAAAAAACGCGAATTCCTATTCATTTTAGACAGTTGCCACAACAACCCTGCCAAAAAGGTAAACAGAGTGTGCCTGTCAGTTGTGATTTTTTAATGGGCGATCGCGATTTCGTTTTTGCCTGGTTCAGAGTTTGGAAAATGAGAATGTTGGCCCACAAATACAATGCAAACATTCCCATGATTTGGTAATGCATTTGCAAGAGTCTCTCTTTCGGGTCTCTTTGTCGCCGAATGTGCCAGGTGGATTCATCTCATAACGATTAACTGATAAGACCTAAGTATAGGCTGCCTCCTCACCATTAAGTAGTAGTACTCCTTTTAGTGCTAGCCACCTTAGGAAGTTGTGAGAAGACCAGTTCGACATCAGATCTAGCTGATCATCGATCAGTGTTCCATGGTAGATGGAAAAGGTGATTAGTAAATACAGACTCGTCACTCGACCTAAACAGATCACTAATGACAAAGAAAACAAACCATAGAAGTGTAGCAACATCTTGTGTTTGTCTGTTCTCCCTGTGAAAATCGATAATGAAATTTGGGATCAATTGGATCTTAGTCCAGAGTTTTGATATCTATTATCGACCGATTGCTTTTTAGGTTCAATGCACTAATCTGCTAGGCCACCGCAACACCAAAGCACAAGACTGATACAGCACCCTGTACGTAGTACTACAATCCGGAATCATCAGCTATAAATCAGTGAATTTACGCTTATATTAAGTAATCCATTGTCTCAACGAAGTAATTGTGCCAGGATTGTGTCAAAACTCATCAAGGTTTAAATTTCAGGCTACACCGACGCAGAACCATAACTCCTTTCATGCAAAACAAACTCCCCAATGCACCTTGAATACATGTAAGGCTGTAACCTTTGCTTTTAGGCTTTAGCTACGTACCGAAGTTCGAACTGTTCATCGACTAGCTAATTGAAACTTATATAAGTCACTACTTTATTTAGCACGTACTGCCACACACACTGCCATGACAGGTCACCATTGACCTTCTTTTTTTTTGATCCATAATCCATTTAAAATGAACCAGCCACTATATATAGTGAGGTTTACAATTTAATGGTTTCTGCAAATTTGACAAAGGGGGTTCAAGACCGGGACATTCAATTTGTTAACCGTATGGTTGAATTCCTTTGATTGATCTTACTTTTTTTTTCTAGCAAAGACTTATATTGGTGTAACTATAAACTCAGTTGATGGTTAACACTACTGGCTAACCTCTCGTATACTAAATCCTAGAACTTCACCAATACTGATACATAACCTGTATCATTAGAAATAATAAGTATAAATTGCACACGAATAATGTGCGCAATCTGATATAATGTAAATGGATACCATCTTGAAAATGAAATGGGAATAAGTGATAAATGGAGACCTATGAAAGGCAGAATCAAGGTAGAAGGGAAAAGGTAGAAAGATAAAAGGTAGAAAGGGAAAAGGTGGAGATTCAGCCAGTAATTGACTGAAACTCGGTCAATAAAGCAAGATCAATATCTGTAGTATCGAGTATGTTGATTCTTTTGGGAAACAAAATACCCAATAATGGCATTCAGTTCCTTCCTAGAAAGGACCGTCTGTGGTTTGGGAGAATGTGAGTAACGTCTCTGTTGCCGTATA